>JAKIRT010000019.1:0-137196 GCA_022577695.1 Wickerhamiella spandovensis | reverse complement strand
CCCCCCCCCCCCCCCCAACCAACCAGATAAGCAGTGTTTACCGCTTTCCCAGCATCTCAGGAAAACCAACCCTCCCCAACAATTACGGATCAATCCTTTCGCAGCTTAACCTGCAGGTAGTATAATTCGGCATGCCCGCATATACACATGACCGATATGGGCGTCCGTTGGCGCCCAGTATAGCGCATGTCCTCAACGACATGGCCATTCCCCGCCCCAAACGGCGGGCGGCTAGCAAGAAAGCCTACCGCCCGACCGCCTTTCCGGCCCATCTCTCGAATGCAAATGCTTTAATTATTGAAAAGACCCAGTATGACTATTCTTGCCAGTCTCATCCTGAGCAACTTACAGCGCGGAACCCAGCGCCAAACACAGATGCCCCCACCCGGAGACGCCGGGTGTCGTGTCCGCATCTTGAGGAATGCGCTTCGCACCCCCTAAGTGAGGGTGCGTCTAGCGAGACCGATTCCGGCACTTGTTTAGGCGAAGCTCCTGAGCTCGATGCGTCTGATGTGACGCTTTCGCCGCAAACAAGCGCCGAGTCGTCGTCTTCGGTGGAAAGTGCCACCAACTTTTTAAAACGCGCGCTTTCCAGCGTCACCAAGGACCCCGCCGACAAGATCCCGGATCGTCCGGATCGTGAGGATCGTCCTGCCAAGAGCCCCACTGGCAGCGGCCTGAAAGAAAAGAAACCCAGCCTGCTCAAAGTATCTAAATGGCTGAACTTTTTCTCGGTGTCTCCGCCCCGCGGCCGTGGGGGCATCACGCTGCCGCCGCCGGCCCCGCCCATCAAGCCGCCGCCGGCCATTGTCGACGAGCTCGCGGCGTCCGACCCGGAACTAGAGCCGGCCGTGACGCCGCTGGTGACGTACGGCGTGCACGAGACGCCGGTGGTGCACGTCAAGCCGCGGCTGGCGCGCTCCAACCCGCGTTTTCTGCGCACGCTGGCCCTCGAAAACAGCATGTGCGAAAAGGGCAAAATCACCTACCCGTCCGCGCAGATGTTCCTGCCGCCCCGCGACCACCGCTCGCACGAGTGCGATGTGCTTGGAATCTGTACTCGCATCGACAACCATCGCACTCGCCAGTGGACCGAGCTATGCATCGAAGACTTTGACGACCTCGAAGACGACGACGAAGACGACGACGAGACACTACACGAGATCTCGTTTGACGACTCGTTTAATCAGTCGCTCGATATTGACACTTACTCGCGCCCGGCCCAGCCGGACGCAGGCCTGCAATCCGTGCTTGCTTAGCTATTTATTTAATACCATCATTTCCTATACATACACATTATACTTTACAATACTTTAGATGTAGGGCCAGTATCTGACAAGAGACTTAGAGAGTTCTTGCCTCTTGTGGTCCGTTTTTTTGGCCGTGGCGTCAGACAGTAGCCTTTCCGCCGGGGCCCTCAGGTGGGTGTTGCGTTCCTCGCTGGGCATTGCGGGGGATTCCCCCTGCACCCCCTGGGCCGGCTTACGGCGGAGGTGGGGTCGCTTCATGTGCCCGCGACGAAGGGTTGGTGATTGCCTGGTCTCCTGCGTGTGCTGTTACTTGCCTGTGGAGTCTACCGCCGTTAAGCGGAAACAGAGGGGCTTTAGCTTTGATAGTTCAAAAAGAAGAAAAGGAAGCTATAGCTCCAGAGTGATCCAGCCTGGCCACACAAGCTCGTCGCGAACAACTTTCCGCAGCTGCTCGAGAATAAACCGCTCGACCTTGCCGACGTTGCGGAGAACAGCGCCGTGCTCGCTATAGTCGCCGATTTTCGAGTCCATTTTCAGCGAGCGGATCACCATCACGTCGTCGCTGAGCATCTGGTCGTTGGCGTCGATATCGCAGAGAATGCTGAAATGCACGCGGTTCTTGATGGACGCCATCACGGCCAGCGTGTGGATCTCAATGCCGGTGATTTCAAACGATAATGGCAGCGAGATGAAGCTCGGCGAGGGGTAGTTCACCAGCAGCGTGGCCGTGACGCCGAGCTGCATATCCCCGGAATATTGGAACTCTACGAGAGCCTGGATATCAAAGGGTGACGTTTCTTCTTCGAGCAACGAATCCAGTATCTCTGAATGGTCGTGCAGCTCTGGCTCGGCTTCGCTTTGTCGACTTGGAGGGCTGCGATCGCGCAAATCAGACAGATCCTCGCTAAGATCAGGAGAAGAGTACAAATTAGGAGGCGGAGAGAGGATACGGCCCAGCCGGGAATAGTTTAGGGATCCTGAAGACATCGACGAGCGGCCAAATGGAACGCTCGGAGGCCCGCGTGTAGGGCTCATGAGCCCAGGCAGCGGTTCTGGCGACTCGGAGCCGGGCGAGCCCCTGTCGGCGACGGTTGAACTGGGGCTTTCTCGGTCGAGGCGGGATTCTGTAGGCGAATGATTGGGTTCATGGTCCGATAAATCCAACTCGTCTTCATCGTCGCCCTCATAGAACTCCGGAAACGGGTCGCTGATATGTCTGATGGTGATTTCCGGAGGTTTGGAGCCCAGCTTCAGCGACGACACTGAAAGAGCCTGGATAAAGGGCGGCAGCTTGATTGTCTGGAATTGCTCGTGCAGAAACGTCTTGAGCTTGCTTTCAATGGCTTCGGAATCCTCCATGAGGAGGTTCCAGTCTATAAATATGGACATTGCAAGCTCCCACCTATCTCTCCCAAGCTCTCCTAAGCTCCTCCTCGTCCCCCAAGCCCCTGCCTGGTCAGCTCCCACTGCAGCAGGCTCGCACAGCAGGCTCCCACATAGGGCCGGGGCAAGGGCTGCCTCGTGGCCAAAATTTTTTCAACCCCCGTTTGTTATTATTACCCACCTACCACCAATGTCGTTTGATCTGTCTAATTCCGAGGGCCTGAAGAAGTTCGATGAGTTCCTTGCCAACGCTGCCAAGCAGCTCAAGGCCACCACTCTGAGCGAGTTCCCCAACGTCGCCAAGTGGTTCGAGTCGACCAAGACCGAGACCGCTGCCACCGAGGCCCCTGCCGCCAAGGCTGTCGCCGAGGAGGAGGACGACGATGATGTCGACCTGTTCGGCTCCGACGACAGCGATGTCGATGAGGAGGCTGAGAAGATCAAGCAGCAGCGCATCAAGGAGTACGAGGCCAAGAAGGCTGCCAAGGGCCCCAAGCCCGCCGCCAAGTCCATCGTCACTCTGGATGTTAAGGCCTGGGACGACGAGACCGACATGGACGAGCTCTCCGAGAACGTCCTCAAGATCGAGATGGACGGTCTGACCTGGGGTGGCAAGCAGCTGATCCCTGTTGGCTTCGGCATGAAGAAGCTGCAGGTCAACTGCGTTGTCGAGGACGACAAGGTCTCTCTGGACGAGCTGGTCGAGCTTATCCAGGAGGATGAGGACCACGTCCAGTCCGTCGACGTTGCTGCCATGCAGAAGGTTTAAGTAGTCTGGTAGATCCATAGCTAACCTTTCCCTGCAACCCTGCTCGAACAGTCTTTAGCTTCAAAGAGAGCTCTAGAGAGAGCTACTATTAAAAGGAGACGTTCGCGGGGGATTCCCCCGCACCCTCTGGGCCGCCTAGCGGCGGAGGGCTGCTGCTTTGTGTTGGGAACTGAGAATCTGTACATAGGAATAACTAGGCGGTCAATTGAACTGTGTGGTTTCGCCGCAGGGCCGAAGTAACTCGTATGGTTATATGCAACAAGCGTTATGCCATGAAGCGAAGAGCTTTTGCTCGGAAAGCTAAAAAAAAAATTGACCTACCATTGAATGAAATTTGGAGAGTTACATGCATGCTCAGTGATCTGGGGAGAATATAAGCAGGTGCTAGGAACTTTTCAGTTTCATAAGCATGGGATTATTTTCAGCTGCAAAGTTGGACTCGGCAGTTGCCAGTGTTTTCAGCAATGCTGTGAAAAAAACCGACATTAAAGCTGATCCTGCCAAGGTTCCCGCTAAGAAACCGGTTGAGAAGGCTCCGGAGACCCAGCCTGAGTCCGAGCCCGAGTCTGAATCAGACAAGGAAGAAGACAAGGAAGAGGAGCCCAGAAAACGCAAGCTAAAGGAGACCGACGATCTCGAGGAAGGATACTTCCAGAAACTTCTTGGATCCAAGGACTCGAAAGAGCCCAAGAAGAAGGCCAAGCTCTCGAAAGACGAGAAGAACGAGACCGATAATAAGGACGATAAAGAAAAGAAGGATGAAGAGAAGGAGAAACTGACGGTGTTTGTTGGTAATGTGCCTCATACTGTGATCTCAGACAAGCAGCGGGCTAAAGCATTCAAGCAATTGTTCACCGAAGCAGGAAAGGTTGTTTCGCTTCGCTTCAGATCCATTGCATTCTCGGAGCCTCTGCCTCGCAAGGCCGCATACATCACCCAGAAACTGCACGACAAGCGCGATGCAGTCAACGCATACGTTGTTTTCGCCAATACGGCCGGGTTCGAGGAGGCCCTGCAGCTCAATGGCGTTGTGTTTGACGACCACCATCTGCGGATCGACAATGCGGCCAAACCCACCGAACATAACCGCAAGCGGTCGATTTTTATGGGCAATCTGGACTTTGAGGCCAATGAAGAGGCTCTTTATCGTCATTTCATGGGCTGTGGTGAGGTCGAATACGTGCGGATTGTTCGCGATCCGAAGACAAATGTCGGCAAGGGCTTTGCCTACATCCAATTCCAAGACCCTACGGCCGTTCATGCTGCTCTGCTGCTCAACGGCAAGGACTTTTCGGGCCGCCCATTGCGGGTGTCGCACTCGCGCGTGCCTACAGCGTCTCCCTCGACGAAGATTCTTTCTCTTAATGACCGCAAAGTGCAGAAGCAGCAGCTGCAGCTAGGCCGGACCGTGCAAAACAACCAAAACAAGGGCAAACCCACCACCAAGCCTGGCCGCAAACCCAGCACGCGCTCCAAGCCAGGCAACTCTGTGCTTGAAGGCACGCGTGCCAAGGTCGGCGACAAGACCGGGCTTGGTCGCAAGCGTAAACCGCGCCATCGCAACGATCCTACCAAGAAGCGTCGTACAAAGTAGACTCACCCTCGCAGTGGCACTGCAAGTGGAGTAGAAGATAGTATGTATAAATAAGTTAATCTAAGGGCGGTCTGTGTACAAAGTTTCGAGGCCCAGTTCCTGCCAACTCGGCGCAGGCGGGCGGAACACGCTATTACTGAGATGCTGTTCCAGGGTCACCTCGTCGTCTTCGTTGGGCTCGTAATCATCAACAACCACCTGTTCAGGCTCGATTTTCTCCGCAATCCATTCCTGGTTGACGACGGCCAGGCGAGCCGATGCCAAGTGCACATGGCTGCGGTGCGAGTCCATGATTATGTAGTTGGAGCAGGCTAGATCTTCAAGATAGAATGATTGTTGGCGAGGTTTTTGTTGAATAGAGTTAGTCGGGTTATTTTTCGGAAAACCACCCAAAAATTCAAAATAAAATTACGGTAATATCGTTACGAGGCCGCGAGTAATCTTATTGGCAGGCGGCACCTCTATATTTTGTCCCGGCTGCGGACGGCCATCACATCATCAGCACCCGGATCCCAGCAACCTTCGTCATCATGTCCCGGCTTGTGCGATCGATCAAGAATGTGACCAGCGGCTACAGCTCGTCGCAAGTTAAGGTGCGCAATGCCACCTGCAATGACGAGTATGGGCCCTCGACGTCCGAGCTGCAAGAGATTGCCGAGCTCACATACTCCAACCATGAGCTGTTTCTGATCATGGATATGGTCGATAAGCGCCTCAACGATAAGGGCAAAAACTGGCGCCATGTGCTCAAGGCATTGGTTCTGCTGGACCATCTGGTGCATTACGGAAGTGACAATGTCATTATTTGGTGCCGCGAGAACCTCTACATCATCAAGACCCTGCGGGAATTCCAGCATCGTGATGAGACTGGCAAAGACCAGGGCGTAGCCATCCGCCACCGTGCCAAAGACCTCACGGCTCTTGTCACCGACTCGCAGCGGCTGCAGCGGGTTCGGGCCGAGGCTGGCCGCAATGGTAGAAGCCGCCGGTCCAACCGCCGAGACGACGATTACGAGCGGGCTCCTCGTGGACCCCCACCTTCCAATCGGCCCAGTCGCCGCAACGACAACTCTGCCGAGACCGACGAAGACTTTCTCAAGGCCCTTGCGCTTTCCAAGGAGTCTGCCGAGGAGGACGAGCGTCGCCGTAACCAGATGCGCTCCGCCTCGCAGGAAGACATCCAGCGCGCCATCGAGCTCAGCAGAGCAAACGGCCAGGATCTCTTCACCAACGGCAGCCTCATCGACACCAACGAGGTCTTCCCGCAGCAGCAGCAGCAGCCCCTCAACACAGGCTACCTGCAGTACAGTACCACGGGCATGCCTTACAATGACTATGACGTCCAGCAGTACCGCTTGGCCCAGCAGCAGTTCCAGCAGCAGCAATCTGATCTGCAGCGTCAGTATGATGAGCAACAGAACCAGATCCATCAACTAGAACAGCAGCTGCAGGCAACCCAGACAGGCATCCAGTCCTACGAGTACCAGCAGCAGCAGGAGGCCCAGCGCGCCCAGGCAGAAGCCCGCGCCCAGCAGGACGCGCAGCGTGCGCAAGCCGCCGCGCGCGCGCAGGCAGATGCTCGCGCGCAGGCAGAGGCACAGCAACAGCGCCAGGCCTATCTTCAGCAGCAGCAGCAACAGGCTCAGCAGCAGCTTCTCCAGCAGCAGCAGCAGCAGCAGCAGCAGCAGGCCCAGCCCACCGGCTCCAACAACCCGTTTGCGCAGGAACGGCCCGGCATTAGCCGCCGCGGAACGTTCAGCGAGAAGCATGCGGAGCTCGAGGCTGCGCTTACCGGCGGCCGCGAAACCGCAGCAGACACCTTTGGCAACACCGGCAGCCAGAGAATCCCGGCCCAGCACACGCGCAGCACGTTTGTCAACTCCACGGGCCACGGCTACGACGACCGCACAAGCAACAACCCGTTCTTGCCCCAGCATTATACCGGCATCGCCACTACGCAGATGCAGCCAGCGTACACGGGCTACGGCTTTGGCAACGCCGAGGCCAGCCGCAGCAAGAACAATCTCATTGATCTGTAGGTTTAAGTTATAAATATATGTCTTCCTGGGCGCCGCGAGGCGCGAAGCGGCATTAACCTTAGACTCGCGCTAGCGAGGGCACTTTGGCCATTATCACACATTTGTTGGCTTGGAGGGTATCTGCCTTTTTTTTTACTCTCAGAGCTAAAGCTCCTCGGTTTCCGCCATAAGGCGGTAGAACGGGGTCCCGAGCTCGGAAATAGTCTACGCTTGCTTTAGCGCGGATGCTCGGAGTGCGCATTAGCGAGGCCGCAGGTACTTTGACCAGACGTGCTCACTGGAGAGTACCGTTTCTTATTAACTCTCAGGGCTAATCCCTCGGGTTCAGCCGTATGGCGGTGCTGGGACAACCTCTAGTGTCCAGCCATCGCCCAGCTTCTAGCCAATGTCTGTAGTCTTCGCCTCCGCTGTAAGGCGACCCAGGGGTGCGGCTGGGATTCCATGCGGGAAGGTTCCTCGCAAAACGCTCAGCTCACTTCTTTTCTGTGTCGCACTCTGGTCGCCTACTGTGCATGGATGATGATGCTCGAGTCGCTGTAGTTGTCTCTAGGCAGTGTCTCGACTTCTGGGGTTTCGAAATCGCGATTATCTTTGGACAACGCCATCAATAGCTTGCCAAACGAAAGCATCAACGCCTTGAAAGGCTCATTGTCCAGAAGAACCCCCGAAAACCGCGCATAGTCGTACAATCCCACAAACTCTCGGACCGTGGACGTATGTTCCGGTGCAATCACGCGGTACGCCAACACGAGCTCAAGGTACTCCCGTAGACCCTGCCCAACAGGGCGATGCAGAGCCGGATCGATCTGCATGATCCGCCGCTCAATATATGTCGGCATCGTATCCACGGTCTCTGCAAACGGCTCGTCCAGTGCGTACTCGGATTCTGGGTTGGCCAGTCCGGAATGCTGTACCGATTTGGGGTCCACCTGCGAGTGATAAATATCAAGACACCTCTGCTTATCGCTGGCAATATACTCTGCCATCCGTTTCGGCATATCATAGGGTCCAATCATGTATGGCCGCGGAATGCGGGCCAGCGACCGGCGGGTGTCCAGCACACGCACAATATAAATAACAAACGCAACTAGAATGTAGAAAGCAAAGGCCAAGATAATAATAAGCCCATTCCAATACTGGCCTGTCTGGAAACTCTGTAGGATCATATCCACTTCAGTACACACAATCAGCCCCAGAAATATGAGCGTGAGCAGACCTAGAGAAATGCGGTAACTCAGATCTTTAAACGACATCCGCCGGACATGCTTGATGCGTTTCTCAATGTCTCGTTTCCGGAAATTGAACGGCTTGACGAGCCGTCGCGGTGCTCGTCGCAACCGGATGAGCATTCTTGGTCTGCTCTCACTGTTGTGCGGGCGTGCTGACCCCGGAAATGCGACTTTCTGACTATGCTTGTTTTGCTGAGTCACTCACACAACTTGCTGACGACTAGTTCTGACTTAGGTTTTTGGACGGTAGGGTCAAGCCGCCTGCAGATGATTACAGAACCCAGCGGCCTACCGGCGAGGTATGGGCTAGGCAACGGTTCTGGCATGGCTCTGGAGGTTGGGGTGGGCGGGGGAGGCAACAGCTATTCGCTAAATGAATTCGCTAAGTCAAGAGTTCTTTATTGAAGATTTGTCCTTCTTGGAACTAAGTAGGTGAAGTTAACTTCTTACATAGTTGCATTTTCAGAAACTGAGCTCGAACATGTTACGATGGTTAGAACAACATGGAATACATTTGAGGAGCTAAGGTTCATCTCCTTCCACCAGCATAGTGATTGGGTGCTTCCTTGGGTAGGCACTTCTTAGCATCTCAGTCGTGTTTTCCTTGGGTCGCAGCTTAAACCGTATCTCGGTGTATCCTGTTGTTCTGTCCTTCAGCGCGACAAGACAACTCAACTCAACTACATGGGCTCACATATTCAACGGTTTATCTCGGTCGTTGTGTCTCAACAGCTTCTCATCAGCCTCTCAATATCTGCGTCTCAACATTTTCGTCTGAGATAATGGGTCCCCATCAGTTGAGTCTCAACGGCGAACAGACCTTCGAAGAGGTGTTGAGACCACAGAGTCTATACGTTAAGTCTTGGCTATCATAGAAACAATATATCATAGTAGCACTATATTGTTGAAATAACGAATATATCTACTGTCCCAAACCTTGTTCACAGTAAATGGCATCATGGAAAGTGGTCAAGCGTCTTTCCTTGGTCCAGTCCGAGGTGAGGGTTCGCCACCTTTGTGGTACCTCGTTGAGATGCCCCGATGAGAAAAACGGGTTCTGGGTGGAATATTTATTCTTATTTGGGATCCTTGTATACAAAATACTGGTTCATTGTTTGCAAAGGCTCTATCAATGTCGATTCGCAATTCCGGAACTCGATTATCCGTGTTCCGAAGCTGCAGCGCAGCCTGCAGCAAAATACTAAGCAAAGGTGACTGCATGCCTGGTTTCAGTTTTAGATCCCCAAAGTCATTTCGCGGTATTATCTGTAGCCAAAGAGAGCAGAGGCTCAATTTTACCAATTATCAAGAGAATTAATTCGTGTTCTTCCTTAAAGGTCAAGCGCGTTTTGCACGCGCGCTCCTTGATATCAAAGAATCGAATCGAATGTGCCCTTGCCCAATTATTAATGCCATTCCAAAAATATGCATGTTTATGCAGCCTCCCCAACCTCCGTTTCTGATCGCGGGTATATTTAAACGCCCCTAGTTCCCCAAGTCTATCTAAGCTCGAGCGCCTGCTACTAATATGTCACCTACGATTTTCGGCAGCATCAAGAGCCTGGCTCGCGACTCTATCACGGGCCAAGCCCTTTACTATATTTCTGGGCGCAAACTGGCGCGTCCCGCCTATCTTCAGCCTGGCTATGTTATTCCTGAAAAGTATCTCGGGAAAGCCAATTATGAGAATCAAGAACAAACCTCTAATTCTTCTTCGGACCTCGATCCTGTAGAAGAGATTAAGGAAAATGCCCACGAGGCTGCTGATGGTGGCCTCAATACGGCGCAGCTTGAAAAGGCAGCTATCCAGGAAGGCGATATTATCGTGGATTGGGAAGGTCCTGACGACCCCGAGAAGCCGACAAACTGGTCATTGACCCGCAAGCTTATCGCCACGGCAATTCTCTGTGTCTTGACCACCTCGGTTTACATGGCCACTGCCATCTTCACGCCGGCAGAGTCCAAGATTAAGGCTCACTTTGGCTGCAGCGAAACAGAGCTGATGCTTGGTTTGACGCTGTTTGTTTGGGGCTACGGTATCGGTCCCATGATCTTCTCCACTATGAGTGAGAACCCCGCCTTTGGCGGCCGGCTTTACATCTTCATCTTTGCTCAGATTGTGTTTATTGCCCTTCAGATTCCCACCGCACTGGCCAACCATGTTTCTTCGTTTGCAGTGCTGCGCTTTCTGGCCGGCCTGTTTGCTGCTCCACCGTTAACTAATGCCGGCGCTGCTCTTGGTGATATGTACGGTTTCCCTGGCGTTGTTTGGGCGTACATTGCCTGGAGTGTCGGTGCCATTGCCGGTCCTTTCATTGGCCCTCTCATTGGCGGTGCACTCGTCGACAAGAACTCCTGGCGCTGGGCTTTCTGGTACACTCTGATCCAGGCCGGTGCTGTGTTCCTGTTTATGGTCTTTTTGCTGCCTGAGACCTCGGAGCAGGCTCTGCTCATGCGCAAGGCTCGCTACCTGCGTCGCCTCACCGGTAACAACAAGATTGTCGCACCTGGTGATCTTGTTAACCAGTCCCAGAAATGGGGCCAGATCGTCAAGGATGTCACGCTGATGCCTATTAATCTCACTCTGCACGAGCCGGTGTTGCTGCTGGTGAATGTGCATCTGTCACTTGTTTATGCCGTGCTGTACCTCTACTTTGAGGCGTTCCCCATGGTGTTCAACGGTATCTATAACTTCACATTGGTTGAACAAGGCGCCGCATATCTTGCGCTGTTGGTCGGCTGTGTGCTTGCTGGTATTCTCTACATTCCCTACCTGCGCAAGAATCTGGTTCAGCCGATGCTGCGCGGCGAGTTTCCTACTCCCGAGCGGGTATTTATTCCGGTCGCCATCATTGGCTCGGCGCTGCTTCCCACTGGTATTCTGATCTTTGCGTGGTCGTCCACCAAATCGGCTCATTGGATTGGCCCGCTGATCGGTGTAGCGCTGTTTGCCATCGGTACCTGGATCCTCTTCCAGACATACATCTCGTATTTGGGCCAGATGTATCCTACCCGCTTTGCCTCGGCCATGGCTAGTAACACTCTCATGCGTTGTCTCGTGGGTGGATCATTCCCTCTGTTTGGTATTCATCTTTACGAGAATACCGCTACGGCCCGCTGGCCCGTTGGCTGGGGCTGCAGCATTATCGGCTTCATTGCCATTCCTCTCATTCTGCTGCCTGTTTACCTTAGAGTAAAGGGCGAGATCCTCCGCGACCGTGCTCTCGAGAAGTACGGCGCGAAGCTGCAGCGTTAATTTTCTTTTGCATTATTTAAATCTAGCATTTTTATGATTATTATCATTTCCTTATGACTTATGGCTCGACGGGCGTACTTGATCAGAGCAGTCAATGATCTCTGGGAAATACTGGCGCTCAGATTTGAGGAGGGGGCATTTGGCGTCGGTTATTGCTTCAATTATAGCTCAATTAAATTCTGCTTTATCTTGTAAGAGAAATTGGCTGGGAGTATGCGTACTTTATAGAGGTGATTGAGCCGTTTATGTGAACTAAATAATTAGTGAGTCCCTTATTTCTATGTCGGATGGTCAATTGTTGATACAATAGAAGCACGCGAATGCCTACCATGGTTACATCTGATATTATATCCCTGCATCATGACCACATTCTCAGATTCATTCCTGAATTTGGTACAACTATTGTAAAGAATAGCTAAAAGGATAACAACGTTATCAACACTGAGACTTTGTGGAAGTACGTCCTTAAATTTTCAAAATCAAGTAATTGGGCGTCTGGTGTAGTTGGTTATCACATGCGCTTAGCATGCGCGAGGTCCCCGGTTCGATTCCGGTGTCGTCCATACTTTTTTATCATTCAACATTATGAAAAGATTCAAAAGCCAGTTTTTTTACCTCAGGTAGCTTGGCTAATATGTACTTCTTTTTTGGCAGTGTAGGGCTCACTCTACACCTATGGGTGCCTATTTAAGGACCCTGGACGACTATTCTTCTCAGCTAAGACTCTTTGATAATGCAGGCATTGTGTCCGGATGCTGACAAATTTGTAATCATTTTACTTTGCAGCAACGTGCATATCACATTTTAACTACATGAGATCACTTTTGAATAGTCGGTTTCCTGCTGTGCAAATTTGCGTCTGAGCTGTCCAAAGTGTAAAAATAATTTTCAAAAAATGGGCGTCTGGTGTAGTTGGTTATCACATGCGCTTAGCATGCGCGAGGTCCCCGGTTCGATTCCGGTGTCGTCCAATTTTTTGTCCATGCCGTCTTGCATGCGACTTTTTTTGCTCTTTGTAGTGGCATCCAAGAAGTAATCCATGTCACGGCTCGCTGTATGATGCCCTGAGTGTTTTCTTAGATCTGAATAGTACACAGATCCAGACGAATTTACTAAAGGATGCCCGCTGCCCTGCGTGTGTACCACCTGCGCCCATCTCCTCCGCCGTAAGGCGGCCGCGGGGGTGCGGGGGAATCCCCCGCGAAATGAACAGCCTGTTAGCCCTGGATTTCGAGCCAGCAGCGTGTAGCAAAGGTAGTATTGGCCTAAACATCTGATGCAGATCTGTAGCAGACTCAATGTACATGTCTATCTATTATTTCTTGAACGAGAAGTTCTCCGAGGGAATGCGGCCACGGAAAACAGGGATCTCGGAGCCCGGGAAGTAGACATCGTCGTAAAAGTTCTCCTGGGTGGCGGCAGGGAAGGGAGCGGCCTCGGCCACAGCGACCTCCTTGTCGACGTAGGCACGAGCCTCCTTGTCGATAGCCTTGATCTCCTTCTCGTCGGCAACGCCGAGCTCAATCAGACGGTTCTTCATGCCGGTAACGGGATCGTGCTGCGAGCGCATCTGCTTGATCTCGTCACGGGTACGGTAGGTGGTACCCGGGTCGGACATCGAGTGACCACCGTAACGGTAGGTCTCGTACTCGATGACCAGCGGGCCCTTGCCCGACACGGTCCACTCCTTGGCGTACTTGGAGCCGATGTAGCAGGCAAGCACGTCCATACCGTTGATCTTAAGACCCGAGATGTACTGACCACGCTTGTAGTAGTCGGTGAGAGCGGACGAGCGCGACGCGGCGGTACCCATGCCGTACTTGTTGTTTTCGCAAGCGAAAATCACAGGGACGTCCCAGAGTTTGGCCATGTTGTAGGACTCAAACACCTGGCCCTGGTTGGCGGCACCATCGCCGTAGAGGGCAATGCAGGTGCCGTTATCATGACGGTACTTGTGAGCAAAGCCCAGACCCAGACCCAGAGGGACCTGGGCACCGACAATACCGTTACCGCCGTAAAAGGTAGGGGTGAACATGTGCATAGAACCACCTTTACCCTTGGAAACACCGGTCTCCTTGCCCAGCAGCTCGGCGATGATGGCCGAAACAGAGGCACCGCGGGTGTAGGCAAAGCCGTGGCAGCGGTAAGAGGTGATGACCGAGTCCTTGGAGTCGAGAGCACCCTCAATACCGACGGCAATTGCCTCCTGACCAATGGACAGATGGCAGAAACCACGGATCTCCTTGGCCTTGTAAAGAGCATCCGAAGCCATCTCCAGACGACGGATCACAACCATCTCGCGGTACATCTTGAGCAGCTCCTGGCGAGAGATGGTGAACTCCAGCGGAGGCATGGTGTCAAGCTCGTAGCCCTCAAACGAGTGGTCGGGGAGGGTCACATGGACCTGATCACCCTCGACGGTAGCATCGACGGCCATAGTCATGGCCCGCGAGGGCACCAAGCGGGCAACCGGCGCCCGGCTAGGAATCGCACGCGACAGGGAGCGGATCATTGTTGTGTTGGGGAGGTGGGTTGAAGATCTAGCAATCTGTCATGTAAGCCTGGTCACGTGGAGGGCCAGGGCTAATTTTTACGCTCTCTATGATTTCCGCTTAAATACCGGTAAGTATGCTTTCATTTAGGTGGTCTTTTGGTTTAGGATATTGGTTTCTTGTGGTTTATGTGGTCGATTCCTTTTTTTTGATGGGCCTTTCTGGACAATTTCCGAATCAAGTTGAGGCCAGCCCTAGCCCTCGACTTAGGGCGTAGGATCGGACCTAACCTTTCACCCGGATCCCCCTCTTGGCTAATTTCCAAGGAGTAGATCCTCAATATATTTGTCTTCTTTTCGATATCTCGTCGCAGGCTCGTTAGGTCAATTACTCTATTTTTCCTTGGACATTTTTTTCTTTTTTTCTAGCTCTCCGAGCTAAAGATCGTCGGTTTCCCCCTTAAGGCGGTAGACTATAGTATGTAGTATACATCCGCCTGCTACCCAGGGAGTCCGGGGATTCTCACATAGGCTCTGTAATTTTCTTTTATAACGATGCGATCTCTAAAAGGGTATAGATAACCAATAGTTAAATCTAGGCTCCAAGCTAATTGACTCAACAAGAGCTCGGAGTCATGAACAGACCAGAAACCTGTTAGTTCAAGTGTAACGAGTATTAAAGCAAAAGTGAGAAAGATCTAAGGAAGGAAGATAAATAAAATTAAAGAATGTGCATTAGAGAACGTTGACCTCTTGGTCATCGAAATAAACGGCGGCCAAATTGCTTCTCCGCGAGAAAGCCAATTTAGACCGTAAGAGCCAGATGGTACTCAAAATGTACCCTGGAAGCGACAGTGTGGAGTCAATTGCCCCCGCCTCGTCGCGCAAAAGCCGCAGCGTGCACATCACGGCTGCGACCAGAATGCGCGTCCGCGCGACCGCATGCGCCAGCTTGGAGCCCAGCTCGTAGGGGGTGCCCTGCGGCAGCGCCTTCTCAACATCCTCCAGGTTCGAAATGGTGGTGTTGATGCTTGCGCGGATGTTTTCGCGTTTGTTCTGGGCCAGCAGAAGCAGGCACGTCTCCAAAGTGTGGATGGTGCGCACCTCGATGCACTGCTGCACGCAGCTGGGGTCGCTGTTGGGGCTCAGCACGCCTCCTAGAGGGCCAAACGGCTGTACCATGGCCTGCTTGGCCACAGGCTTATCGACCCATTCGATGCCTGTCTCAAGCACGGTTTCCCGGTACACGGTCTGGCCCGAAGTGAGGCCGGTGCCGGTGAGCGAGACGTCGGCGAGCTTAAGCAAGGAAACGGACCGCGCGTCCTTCAGATCGGCGTCGATCCGTACAAGCAGCGTCTTGGTCTGTCCGGCCCGCAGGCTGCCCAGCGGAATCACGCAGTCCAGCGCGTTGGTGTAGGCTGCGGAGCTGATGCCCAGGCCCTGAAACTCGAGGTTCTTGCGGCCATTGTACAGCACGTCCGAGGGCGTGTTGCGGTAGCCGTCGATCGAGCCCAGACTGCATCCTTCCGACGGCCGGATCATCAAGTTGATGTTGGTGTGGGTGTACGAGCGCTCGAGCAGGGCCATATTCAGAATACAGTCACTGACTTCGGCAGAGGTCTCGCAATAGACATAGCCGCCGTTCATGCTGGCAGAAAGCTTGCTCAACATAAACGCATCGTGGTCGTTGCCAACGCCGATGGTGTTGATAGTCACGCCGGCCTCGGTCAGGCTGGTGGGCACCTCTTTGAGCTCGCTGGCGCTGTCGCAGACAAGAATCACCGACGAAACAGAATTCTGGTAGTGCGAGTCGTCCAACAGCTGGCCGGCGGCCGTCAAAAGAGGCACGAGATCACGCACCGAGGCGCTGCTGGAGGTCGGGTTTTCGCCGCTGAAAATAGCCCGCCAGCCTTCCCACGACTGGCGGTGCAAAGACACAGTCGTGACGGTGTGGCCGTAGAAAACGAATCCAAGCTCGTCAAAGCTGCCCAGGCGACCCAAAAGTTCGGCAACAATCGCAATAGGAAGATACTCAGGCAGGCACAGTACCATTTTCAGGGGCACGCGCTCCACAAAGTCCTGGTTGAAGGCCGACTGCAGGCGGCTGGCGGACGGCGTGAGCGGGAAACTCAACGCAGAGTTGTTCAACGCAGCCACCCACGTGTGAATGTCCTCTACTTTATTAGAGCGAAGGAACAGCAGAGGCAACGAGCCCGACTGAAGCGTGAGCTTGGCACACATGGCGCCGGTATTGCAGCGCTGCAGAGTCACGCCCTCGAGATCCTCACGCACATCCACAGTGAGATGCACGGCATGGGCGCCGGTGGTCATTTGCGTGCACAGAACCAGTGCGCCCGAGAACAGGTAGGCGGTGACGGAGCGCCATTCGGTGCCGTCGAGCGACGACTGCATATCACTTTGCAAGCGCAGAAGTCCCTTGGAGCTCAGCCGCAGATCCAGGCCCTGTGCGAACGCCAACGCATGCAGGTACGACACCACCGAGGCGCTATGAGCAGCATCCTTCTCGGTGGGGACGTACAAGCTGCGGTGGAACGCATCCTGAGGCGGCGAGATAGTGATGGCGCAGTACATGCTGGCCTTGCGGTCCTTTCTGGCGACCTTGAGGTCAAGGCTCTGGACGTGTGTCTCCATTTTCAACCCAATAGAAGCCGTGTGGTCCTCGAATTCGCTCTCGAGCTCGTTTTGCGGCGCATCGTAGATGGACGACGACACCGAGAGCCGGTTCGCCAGCTGGTTCGAAAGCAGGTCCACGACATGCCGAGACATCCGTGTGGAGCCAGCCCGGTAGATCGACTGAGGCGGCGTATGGAATCCACCCACATTCTCACTGCTGTCCATAAACTTGCCCGGGAAGCGGCCCGAATCGCGGGGGTCGTCGCGGGGGTCGTCGTGGGGGTCATTTTCGGGCAGCTCAATCACCGGCGGCACGCACGAGCCCAGGTCCGGGGTATTCTCGACGGTTTCGCAGGTATCGTCCAGCGATCCTGCAGAAGAACTGGTCGAGGGCTCGCGAGAAAGCTCAGTGGGGCTGGCGGTGTTGCAGTACGAGGGGCATTCGCGCTCAATTTCCTCCACAAGCCGGCGGTATACATCTGCTTCTTGAGGCTTGCAAGGGTAATTGCACACCAGGCATCCTGGCAAGACGGTTGGAGCGAGCTTTGACTGTTTCTGAAACAGATCGTGCAAGCAGGCAATGTGCGAGTAGTGCGAGCATACCAGCTTGGCAGCGTCCACAGCCGCCAGATCATGGTGGCAGACCATGCACTGCACCTGGCTGTTGGCCAGCTTCGCAAACGACTCCAATCCATACAGGCTCTGGGTATTGTTGATGGGCGAAGGGGGTCCCAGTACCGACTTGGGGCGACGGGTGCTTGGGCGACGGTGAATAGAGGACGAGCGACGACGCATCGATCGCCGAGGGTAGAAAACGTCAGAACCAGGTCCCGGAGGAGTGATTGGTCTGTGGTCCTCTTTAAAAGACAACGATCTCATGGGTCGGTTGAGGGGCATGTCGGTTGCTTTTAACGTTGGGGAACCCGAGGGGGTCGATACCTGGGGGGTCTGCGGGCAAAGCTGTAGAACCGCGGTAGAAAAAGTCGAATCGATGGTTGCAGCAGGCATAGTTAGGTCGGGCAGAGTGTCTAGATCTGGAATCGAGTACATTCTGAGAGTAGAACCGGTGCTGGTAGCTGAGCAAGGAGAGCAACTGGATCGGATCGCAACGTCGAAAGAGAATAAAGAGAAGCCCCCAGCGACCCACTCGCCGGCAGATATATGTAACACCAGGGCAGAGGGTCGCGTGGACCTGCATGATGGGGGGTCCAGAAGCAGCACCCGCTTGTTACAGGAATAATTTTTGGGGAACGAAAAGAGTTCAAGGCTACAAGTCACTAGATGTTCTTTTTTTTAGGAAAGAATACTGAATTCCCGTAAATGGACGCCCAAGTTTTGCCCCACCTTAAGCCCCACTATGAAGCCCCACTATGGAGCCTAGACTCAATTTGACCCGTGCCCCGCAGATGTTGTAAGCGCATACTGCAGAACAAGCACTCGGTACGACTTTGGAGAGCGGGGGGGTACATACCTTTTTGGCGGTGATCGTCAGGGATTTTGCCGAGAGTATATCGGATGTATGTTTTCTTTGCGTTGTTGGTTGGACTATTGTCCCGGCAAGACTGCAATACCTGCCCCGTCGCTTAAAGAGGGCCGATCTCGTTGTTCTCTTGGAAGCTAATTTAGCTGCATATTGCATGAAGAAAAAACCGATCTGATGTGGACCCTTTCCGAAAAGGGAGGAGACCAAAAATATTTTTTACAACTAATACTATAAAAAAACACCCGACCAAAAATATTATCAACTCGTTTGGCCCTGTCGTTATTGCTGTGCAAGATGGCGATCTTTGCGGTTGCATATACCCACCCTTGATATTTCCCAATTAGGTTAAAGCCGCGAATGACTAACGATACATTATGGGTAGCGTTTTTTTGCCCCACCTGCATACAGCATGGCATGTTGATCAAGCCATCCTCAGCGAGGAAGACCGATTAGTGGTCATCCGGTTCGGCCGCGATACGGCAGCCGAATGCATGCGAATGGATGAGGTGTTGTTTGGCATTGCCGAGCAAGTCCGCAACTTTGCTAGTATCTATGTATGCGACATTGAGGAGGTGCCTGATTTCAACGAGATGTATGAGCTCTACGACGATATGACGGTGATGTTTTTTTATCGAAATAAGCATATGCTTTGTGATTTCGGAACCGGTGATAACAATAAACTCAATTTCCCGGTCGATGATCCTCAGGATATGATTGACATATTGGAGACCATCTTTCGAGGGGCCCGCAAGGGCAAGGGCCTGGTCGTATCCCCTGTCGAGTATTCCCACGAGCAGGCTTATTAGCGACCCATTTATTTATTTAGGCTGGGCATCCAAAAGGCCTAAAAGTAACACATCCACAAAGCATTCAGAGGACAATACCCCAGAGTAGTAGCACTGGGGTTAAAAACAACAACCAAATAGACTTTAACTCTCAATACCTGGAAAATCTATAGGAACCATGTTCCAAGGGTTGGGCAGGAATGCGGTATTTTGATTAGCATATCCTCCAGCTGCCGTCTCCACAAACAAACCCTGGCAACCCCCATCCCCCCTTGCAATTGGACGGATCTGCGACTCCTAACTTGGTCCATGCGGCAAAATGTACTATCTCTAAGCTCAGCGGACGCCAATCGGGATCCATCGGCCGGTGAATTGCGGTGCCGGCCCAGCCGAGCTCCGGCAGCTACTTCCGTTGATCCAGTTCGGGCGGATCGAGCTGATCCCACCTATAACCAGCCTGATCCAGCAAAGACCGAATATGAAACTGCTTCCAAGACCAAGACAGTCAAGACAGTAACCACAACAGAGACAACCACAACAGACAGCACAGACAAAGAGAAAGCAACGACAGAACCAAAGACATCTTGGACGCACGTCAAGCCCATCCACGTGCAGAAAGCAACGTCATTGCTTTCTCGCCGGCGCCGCTTCAGACAACCAGAACCAGGCAAGCAGCCTACAAACGTCGAGTTCACGGGCTTCAAGCACCTGGTCATGATCATGCTTGTTGTGGGCAATCTGCGGCTGTTTTGGAGCGATCTCAGCTCGTTGGGGTTCCGAAGCGCACTGCAAAAGGCAGGCTTTCACTCCTCAGATATCACCGGAATGCTTTTGATCTTCGGCTGCAACTCCTTGTACCTTCCTACGGCGCTTTTCATTGAGCGCATGGCCGCTCAATTGGCGTCTAAATCCCTGCACAATGCGCAGGACCAGAACCCGCCGCCAAAGCTGCAGGCCCGACAATGGTGGGGCATCATTGCCATCCTGCATATGACCAACGCCGTCGCATGCTTGGCCCTATCGAGCTGGCTGTGCCACAAGTATGTGTGGAACCCGTTTGTGGGCACTCTTTGCGAGGCCAACACCATTCTGACGTTCCTGAAGCTATCGTCTTACTGCTTGACGGTGCGCGATCTGCGCGAGGCCTACTTGTCGGGCACAACCGCTCCACAAATCTACGGCGAAGCACAGTACCCCAACAACCTGACGTTGAGCAATCTCGTGTACTTTTGGTGGGCCCCGACCCTCGTTTATCAGCCCGTGTATCCCCGTACCGAGAAGATCCGGTGGCAGGTGCTTGCGACCACTCTGGGCGAGATTCTGACTGCCCTTTTGTTCATGTGGTTACTGGTGCAGCAGTTTGCGGTGCCGATTCTGGAACGCACGCTGCAGCACTATGAAACCAACGACATTCGTCTGATTGACGACGTCATGGCGCTCTCGTCCGTCGGTGTCGTCGTATGGCTGCTGGGCTTTTTTATCATCTTTCAATCGGCCCTAAACTTCACTGCGGAAATCACGAGATTCGCCGACCGCGAATTCTATCAGGACTGGTGGAATGCCGGCAGCGTAGGCACGTTCTGGCGGGACTGGAACAAGCCGATCTCAAACTACCTGCGCCGCCATGTGTACGTGCCTCTGCGCAAGCGTGGCGTGAACCGCTGGGTCGCCTCGACCGGCGTGTTTTTCATCTCCGCCGTGTTCCATGAGTTGCTGGTCGGCGTGCCCACGCGGACCTTCAACGGCGTAGCGTTTATGTGCATGATGGCGCAGGTTCCGCTGATCATTGCCACGGAACCACTGGAGAAAATGCGGGGGCCTGGAACCACCATTGGCAACTGTATTTTTTGGCTGTGTATGATGCTGGGACAACCGACGAGCGTCATGATTTATTATGTATCTTGGAATATCCGCTACGGATCGGCTTAGACCACTTAGTATGTGGCAACATGTCCATATCCCGTAGACTATTAGTTTGTTTGACTCTTGCAAGCGCGCATTAACCGGTAGGGAACGTCCTCTATACTGTGTACTGAAGAACAAGCTTCAGCCTCGGGCCCCTGTCGTGGGCCCCTACCTAATGGGAATCCGTACAGAAGCCGCCGCCACAGGCCACGGGATGCGGGGGATTTCCCTGCAAATTGCCTTGCGTGCTAAAGCTAGCATCGTGGCCCGTGTCCCCCCACTGTCTTGATAAAAAAGAGCAGAACTGGATGTTTTGCGGGGGATTCCCCCGCACCTGGGCCGCCTGTGGCGGAGCTGTGAGAAACTTGTTCACATTGCTATGGAGCCTGCCGTCTTTAGGGAGATCAATGAGCTTTAGCACGGAGATTATAGACCGTATCTCCTGCAGATGCTACGAGCCTGCACGAGTCTGCAGTAGAGCCGGCATCTACATGAGAGCTAGAACTTGCATGTGCAGTCCAATGATTTAATGCGGATACCAAAGAAAAATATAAAAATTAGAAGAAACGAAATTAAAGATGGACTTCTCGTGGATAGCACAGACGCAGGCTCGAGGCTGCCTAACCCTGCAAATCCGACAAAACATGTCTGCTCGGGTGAAATTTGTCATGTTGAAAAGCCTAGTTGGTCTGGCCGAAAGCCAGGGCCCTAAAACGCTTTCAAGACAAAAAGGAACGTACGTGGCGCCTGGCGGACGTAGTGCGGTTCCTCGCAGAGTTCCTCGCAAACTGAAAATTGGCGACACTCGTCCTGCGATCTACTATAAATTCGACCAAACCATCGAGCTGTCGGATGGCTCGACCGTCAAGCGGCGATCGACTTTCCCGAGATTGGAGTGGAAATACATTTCGGACCAGCGCAATAACCCGCTGTGGAACCCGTCCAAGCCGAATCTGCGGGCCATCGAGCTGGATGCTTCGGGTCGCCTGGCCAAGTTCAAGAAGAAGTTCTCTGGCTTTGAGAGTGCCGAGCCTTCTGCCGACGGCTCCGAAACCAGTGGAGATGCGTTTGATATCGACTCGCTTATTAGTTCCGATGCTCAGCAAGTCACTACGGGCCGGTTGCACCAAGCCAAGAAACCTTTGAAAAAGAAGAAATAATGTATATAACTCTCACAATAGAGACTCTATCTAGACTCTAACTAGAAGGCTAAAGTCAAGCCTCGCTTTTAAGTTTCGCCTGTTCCTTGTTGATGGCCTTGGTTTCAAGATGCTCTGCACGCTCGACTTGGTCCTTGTCGCGGCGGTCGACCGCTTCTTTATGGTCTTCCTTGGCTTCACGGACCTCTTTACGGTGCTCCCATTGAGCAGTCATGTCGTAGCTTTTTTCGGCTTCTTCAAGACTGGTTTCCTCTTTGCGGAGCTTTTCGTCGTACTTTTCAGTCTCGCTTTCTGCTTTACGTTCCTGCTGTTTCTGCACGGCCACTTCTTTCTCGTCTTGCAAAGCATACTTTTCGTCCTGCGAAAACTCGGCCTCTTCCTTTTTGATGCCGTTCTCCGCCTCAGTGGCCGCGGGCCGCTTACCGGCATTCTCGTCCAGCTCCATGTCCGATGCATCCACCAACGCAGCTAAGGCATCATGAACCAACGACGGGTTCTGAACATGCCATTTGGCCACCGTCAGCTTGCTGGCCTCGCCAATCACGACGCTAAAGTAGTTCTCACGGTCGTCTTGGTCATTCATGGCTCGGAACATATCTTCGTCAGTAGTGTCGTCGCCCATGCACAGCACAAAGCCAGGCTCCTGGTCGGCTTCTTTAAAGATCGTCCGCACAATCTCGCCCTTGTTGAACATCCGCGGCCGCACCTCTACATTGGCTTTACCGGCCATCACGTCAACAGGATAGCGACTAGCTACCGTTAGCTCGAGATAGGCGCGCAAATGGCCCGCCTGGAACGCGCCAAAAACAGGGTCCGCGCGACGGTAATGCCACGTCATTGCCGCCTTCTTCCGCTCGATATTGGAGCCCTGGGTGCGCTCGGTATAGTTCTGAAGCACCTCAAGCACATCCTTTTGCCAGCTATTGTCCATCTTGGCCACCAGATCTTCCCACTGATGCTCGCCTTTATGCAGCACAAAACAGCCATGCTCGGCACTCATACTGAGCTGAAACACGCCCAAATACGTGTCGAGAAACTTCTGGTCGCGGCCAGAGATCACCCAGACCTCGTTTCGCGGGTCCGCGCACAGACCAGCCATGATCTTCTTGAGGCGCTCCGAGGGGATCGCAGCCGCAGGATCCGACACAATGGGCGTCAAAGTGCCGTCATAGTCAAACAAAAACAGACGCTTCTTGGCCGCCTTGTAGCTGTTGACCAGTTTTTGTACGTCCAGCTCAGGCGTGGTGCTGGTAGACTCGTGCTTAAGTTCGTGCCGCAGGAGGCGACTAAGAACACTATCCACCCAGTTCTGGACCTTGTAGAGCGTGGCTTCCGGGTACAGATCGTACTTTTTGTGGGTCGTAAGCGCAAAGTTGATGGCTTCGGCCATATGGAACGCATCATAAGGGTTGACCTTAATGGCATCTTTAAACAGCGGCGCGATACCCATGAACTCGGAAAGCATCACCGGAGCCTGATGTTTGCGCTGGCAGGTGATGAATTCAAAGGCAGCATGACTGGCAGCGTCTCGCACAGCAGTGAAAATGCCCAGGTCCGCAAGCGACATAAGTGCCAGGTACTCTTCCTGACGAATATGTCTTGTGAAATGCTGGATGGGTAAGAAATGGATGGTTCCGTAGGTTCCGTTGATATGCGATATTAATTTAGCAACCTTTTTCTCGATCTTGGCCGACGTCTCGTAGCCCGGCGTGGTGATCTGCACCAAGACGACCTTGCCTCGCCATTCGGGGAAGTTCAGCAAAAACAATTCAAATGCCCGCAGTTTCTGAATGACGCCTTGAACACTGTCGAGCTTATCGCGACCGACAATAAGCTTCTTGCCTTTGTATAGATTCGAGATTTCGGTCACGACTTTCTGCACCGATTGCCGCTCGATTTCCTTGGCAACAAAATCGGTATCAATGCCAATGGGAAGGGATTTAACACCTACCAGCCGGCCATCGACTAACAGATTGTGCTCCTGATGCTCAATGCCAACAATACGAGTGCTTGCGGAAACAAAATGCCTCACATACGACATGCTCTGCAGACCGACCATTGTGGAGCCCAGCATGCCCACCAGCAAGTCCAGGCGTTGCGGAATGCAGCGAATGAACTCTGAGGATGGGAAGGGCGAGTGGATGTATAGGAAAACATGCGCGCCTGGGATCTTATCACGGATCATCTTGGGCACAAGTAACAAATAAAAGTCATGGATCCAAATGATGTCGCCAGGCTGGTAAATACGAATGATCTTATCAGCATAAGCCCGGTTGAGTTCATGATAGTATTCATATCCATCCATACGCTGGTCCATATCATCTTCAGTAATGCTTTGGATGTAATGGAAGCAGGGCCAAAGCACATGCTCCGCATAGTCTCGCCAGTGCGTGCTTGGGCGGAGCCAAACAGGCTCTACCTGGGCCCCGCATTTCAAAGACAATTCAGTAACAATCGAGGATTTCTCGTCCTCGCCCAACTCCTCGGTCGGTTCGGCCCCTTCGATCTCACCGGGCCAAGCAACCAAAACACTCTTCCAATCGGTTCCGGTAATAAGATGCGAGATAGACGCATAAAGAGACGAAAGACCTCGTCTCGTGCGCAACTTTATGTGACCGGTTGCGTGGTCTCTATAAAGAACTTCGGAATAGTTGGTGGTTGCGCTGATCACCCGACCCGAGATCTTAGCTCCTGCTTTGCGGGCTTCCTGCGGAGAAAGCCCTACGGGATCACTTGTATAGTCTGTGATAGGTGCATTCTCCGCAGTAGCAGGTTCCTGGTATTCTTCCAGGTACGTAGGGTCTTCCAATGGACCCAGAAACGGGGTCTGGTGAATATAGCTTGCGTCCATTGACAAAGCGACCGCGTGATCCCAGTGTAGATGTTGTACCATGTCTTACTACATATCATGTCACTATAGCATTTCGGGCCCTTCACTGGGCCTGTCTTATGCAAAAAAACAATCAGGTTTGTCTCGGAGAAATAGTGGAGTCTACGGATAGGGGTAAAACATAAGAGCTTTAACTCTGAAAGTCAAACGAGAAAATCTATGAATATTTGATTTTATTTTTATTTTTATTTTTTTGATTAATTATTAATCTAATAGTGTAAGGACAAGGAATAGCGTAGTTAAATAATGTCTCGACCACTTGTATTAGAACCGTTTCAGGAGAGATGTACAAGTAGGATTAACCCGCAGAAACAGGAGGAACAAAGGCAATCTCATCGTTAGGGTTGAGAGATGCACTGAAATCCTCGACATAGTCCAGATTAACGGCAATGGCACAGGATGGCAGAAGTTTCGTGGCTTCAGAATATTTCGAGCCTACAATCGAAATAACATCGTTTATGGTCCTTGCTTCCAATGTTTCTGTGGCTTTGCCAACCAAGTCCTTTAGCGGTCCAAAATACAATACCTGCACCATCTAGTCTCGGGGGCCTTTGTGATCCGCGGCCCTTGGAAGCCTTAGTAAAGCTACCGCGGGGATTTCCAGACCTCAGCGGAGCTCCAGGTGAAAACTCCCAGGGCCTAGGAACTAGGGTGACGGGCCTAGCCCATAAAGAGACGGTTCGATAGCTAAAAGCAGTCGGTAGCGATGGCCTCAGAGTAAATATTACGGCAAGCGAATAGAAAAAATAGAAACGTGGGATCGAGCTTATTTTAAAGCCGCAAAAATTAACCAATATAAATTATCAAAACCCGCGGAAGATGCCGGTTTCGTCGTGGATCGCCGATATTCGGCATGCCCCGTGGAGGTTCTCGAGGTAAGGGCAGCCGTTCCTATCTGTCGAGAGCCAGAATCTTGATTGGCTAGACTAAGCGATAATGCACCTCCAGCGGCCTCCTGCACTCCCCGCTGCAGGCTAGGGCAGGCAATCAGCATGGGCTACCAAAAACTAATAAGCACTATATATACTGCATCGCCGCGCACAGCCCCACCTCTACCAAATTTAATTTCCACAATATGGTTGAAACAAAGGGCTGGGATATCGACCAGTGGAAAACCCATCAGCTCAAGGCTTCCTCAGAAGAGGGCCTGGCTGCTATCAAGGAACTTGTGAAACCGCTTGATGCAGACAAGCTGGCAGAGTGGATTTACATTGCCACTGCCTCGGATCTTGAGGAACAGTGGGCTTCGCTCGATAGTTCCAACAAGGAAAACCTTCCTCTTTACGGTGTTCCCTTTGCTGTAAAGGATAACATCGACGTCAAGGACATGCCGACCACTGCTGCATGCCCCTCGTTCAAGTACGTGGCAGTTGATGATGCAACCGTTGTGGCTCAGCTTAAAGCCGCCGGCGGTATTGTTATTGGCAAAACCAACCTCGATCAGTTTGCTACCGGCTTGGTGGGTGTGCGGTCTCCCTACGGCATTCCCTCGTCGGTGTTTAGCGACAAGCACGTCTCGGGCGGCTCGTCCTCGGGCTCCGCAGTGGTGGTTGGCAAAGGTGTTGTGCCCTTTGCCTTGGGCACAGACACTGCTGGTTCGGGTCGCGTGCCGGCGGCTCACAACAACCTGATTGGTGTCAAGCCCACGGTTGGTTTGTGGAGCACCACCGGCGTTGTGCCTGCGTGCAGATCCATTGATACTGCCACTGTCTTCACATACGGCGTGCGTGATGCGCAGCTCATTCTTGCGCTGGCCACAAAGTACGATGAGCTGAATCCCTATTCTCGCGAGGGTCCTAAGCATTTCATCACTTCGTTTGGCCGCCGCCCTATTCTCGGTGTCCCCACTGACCGCGCATTCTTTGGCGATGAGGAGAACGCCCAGCTGTTTGCCGATTCGCTGGTCCGTCTGCGCGATCTGGGCATTGAGGTGCACGAGGTCGACTGCGGCAGCTTGTTCCGTCTCGCCAAGCTGCTTTACGAGGGCCCCTGGGTGTCTGAGCGGTATCACGCCGTCAAGGACTTTATCAAGGATCACAAGGACGATTTCGACCCTACCGTCTACAAGATTATCAGTGGCGCCACTTCTGTGAGTGGTGTGGATGCCTTTGACAAGGAATATCTGCGCCAGGAGATCAAGAAGCAGATCCGGGCCGAATTCAGCTATCTGGACGGCTTTGTGATGCCTACTTGTCCTCTGAACCCCAAGATTGCCGATGTTCTGGAGGAGCCGATTCTTATCAACTCTCACCAGGGCACTTATACCAACTTTGTCAATCTTGGCGATCTTTCGGCACTGGCGATTCCTAACGGTTTCCGCAAAGACGGTTTGCCGGTTGGCATCACCTTTATGTCGGAGGCTTTCAACGACTACGCCTTGCTTGACTTGGCCGAGCGGTACCTCAAGGACTTCCCCAGCCGTCCTCTTGGTAACACTGGCAAGACCTCTATCGAGTTCATTGATACTTTGAGCCCCGAGCTGCCCAAGGGCGAGCCTACCACCATCGAAGTGGCTGTTGTGGGTGCCCACCTCTCGGGCATGGTTCTCAACTGGCAGCTGCGTGAGGTTGGTGCCACCAAGGCATACACCACCAAGACCGCCGCCAACTATAAATTATTTGCTTTGGAGACCACTCCTCCTAAGCCCGGTCTCCAGCGGGTGGCCAAGGATGGCGCTTCCATCATCGTCGAGGTATGGAACGTGCCTATCGAGACCTTTGGTACCTTTGTGGCTATGGTTCCTCCTCCTTTGGGCATTGGTAGCGTTGAGCTTGAGAACGGCAAGTATGTCAAGGGCTTTATTTGCGAGAATGCCGCTATTGAGGCCGGTGCCAAGGACATCACCTCATATGGCGGCTGGCGCGCGTATATTGCCGACAAGCGCATCGGCAAGCCCTTTGAGACTGTTCTTGTGGCCAACCGCGGCGAGATTGCCGTACGTATCATCAAGACTTTGAAGAAGATGGGTATCAAGACGGTGGCCATCTTCTCGGAGCCTGATAGATATGCTCAGCATGTGCTTGATGCCGACTTTGCCATCGACTTGAAGGGCACTACTGCCGCTGAGACTTATTTGTCGCCCCGCAAGATTCTCGATGCCTGCAAGCAGACTCGTGCGCAGGCCGTCATTCCTGGCTACGGCTTCCTTTCCGAGAACGCCATCTTTGCCGATCTGTGCGGCGAGGAAGGCATTATTTTCATCGGCCCTTCGGGCGAGGCCATGCGCAAGCTTGGTCTCAAGCATTCTGCTCGTGAGATCGCTCAAAAGGCCGGCGTTCCTCTTGTGCCTGGTTCTGGCCTTGTTGACACTGTTGAGGATGCCATCAAGATCGCCAACGAGCTCAAGTACCCTGTCATGATCAAGAGCACTGCCGGCGGTGGTGGTATTGGTCTGCAGCGTGTTGACAACGACGAGGAGACCCGCAAGGCGTTCCCCACCGTCAAGCACCAGGGTCTTGCCTACTTTGGCGACGATGGTGTGTTTTTGGAGACCTTTGTGGAGAATGCTCGCCATGTGGAGGTCCAGGTGTTTGGAGATGGCCGCGGCGACGCTATTGCGCTCGGTGAGCGTGACTGCTCGCTGCAGCGCCGTAACCAGAAGATCATCGAGGAGACTCCTGCTCCGGACATCTCCGAAGCGACCCGCGCAGCCATTCGCAAGAGTGGCCGTGATCTGGCCGCCAGCATGAACTACAAGTGTGCCGGTACCGTCGAGTACATCTACGACTCTGCACGTGACAAGTTCTACTTTTTGGAGGTCAATGCCCGTCTTCAGGTCGAGCATCCCATTACTGAGGAGGTCACTCATTTGGATTTGGTCGAGTGGATGGTCCTGGTTGCCAGCGACCGCACCCCCGATTTCAGCCAAAAGGTTCTTTGCGACGGTGCTTCGATGGAGGCCCGTGTGTATGCCGAGAACCCCGTGCGTGGCTTCAAGCCTTCGCCTGGCCAGATCACCGATGTCGTGTTCCCCGAGTGGGCCCGTGTCGATGGCTGGGTCGGTAAAGGCACTCAGATCTCCACCGAGTACGATCCTACTGTGGCCAAGATCATTGTTCACGGCAAGGACCGTGCCGATGCGCTGCGGCTGCTCAACAAGGCTCTCAGCGAGACCACCATCTCGGGCGTGGTGACCAACCTCGACTACCTGCGGTCGGTTGCGTCGTCCAAGATGTTTTCTGAAGCAAAGATGTTCACCAAGATCCTGGACACCTACGAGTACCATCCTCATGCCATTGAGATCACTGCTCCCGGTGCCTCCACCACCATCCAGGACTACCCTGGCCGCACTCTGTTGTGGCACGTGGGTGTGCCTCCTTCGGGTCCTATGGACCACTATGCTCACCGTGCTGCCAACCACATTGTTGGCAACCACGAGCATGCTCCTGCCATTGAGAACACGTTGACTGGCCCCAGCATTCTGTTCCACCACGACACCGTGATTGCGTTGACTGGTGGCAAGTCGGACGCCACTCTCGACGGTGAGCCCATCAAGATGTGGTCGCCTGTGGAGATCAAGGCCGGCCAGAAGCTGGTGGTGGGCAAGATCACCAACGGCTGCCGCTCGTACATTGCTATTCGTGGTGGCATTGACGTGCCCGAGTACCTGGGCTCGCGCTCGACGTTTGCTCAGGGCTCGCTGGGTGGCTAC
Source organism: Wickerhamiella spandovensis (assembly GCA_022577695.1). NCBI lineage: Eukaryota > Fungi > Ascomycota > Dipodascomycetes > Dipodascales > Trichomonascaceae > Wickerhamiella > Wickerhamiella spandovensis. The sequence goes on along the minus strand of JAKIRT010000019.1, from coordinate 107,677 downwards.
AACGGCCGCGTGCTCAAGTTTGGCGACGTCATTGCGCTGGGCCAGCCTGACCTTGCTAGCTGCACTGTTCCTGCGCCGATTTCCGAGCCGGTGGAGTACCCTGCCGAGCTGATCCCCGAGTACACCAAGCACTGGGAGATTGGTGTCACTTGCGGTCCTCACGGCGCGCCCGACTTCTTCAAGCCCGAGGCGCTAGACACGTTCTTTTCCAGCGACTGGAAGGTGCACTACAACTCTAACCGGTTTGGTGTGCGGTTGATCGGCCCCAAGCCCGAGTGGGCGCGTCTTGATGGCGGCGAGGGTGGTCTGCATCCTTCGAACGCTCATGACTACGTCTACTCGCTGGGTGCCGTCAACTTCACTGGTGACGAGCCCGTGATTCTGACCTGCGACGGCCCCTCGCTGGGCGGCTTTGTGTGTGCGGTTGTGATTGTGGAGAGCGAGCTGTGGAAGGTTGGTCAGGTCAAGCCTGGTGACACCATCAAGTTTGTGCCCATCACGCCCACGCGCGCGCTTGAACTGCGCGAGGCCACCGACGCCCGCATCCACGGCAAGTCTGTAGAGCTGCCCAAGCTCGTTTCCGAGCACGAGGAGCCCATTCTGTACCACCAGCCTAAGTCGGCCAAGGGCCCCAAGGTCGCCTACCGCCAGGCCGGTGACCGCTACATTCTGGTCGAGTACGGCGAGCAGGAGATGGATCTCAACCTGAGATACCGGATCCATCGCCTGATCGAGACCACTCTTGGCAAGGTCGAGGGTGTGCTGGAGATGTCGCCTGGTGTTCGCAGCGTGCACATCGAGTACGAGCCGCGGATTGTGAGCCAGCGTAAGCTGATGGACCAGCTGATTGAAAACGAAAAGAGCATCGAGTGGACGCAGGAATGGCAGGTGCCTTCGCGCGTCATCCGCCTGCCCATGGCGTTTGAGGACGAAAAGACCCTGTCGGCCGTCACTCGTTACGAGGAGACGGTGCGCCGCGATGCTCCTTGGCTGCCTAACAACGTCGACTTCATCACCAACATCAACGGTCTCGAGAACCGCGACGAGGTCCGCTCGCTCATGTACACCGCGCGCTTCATGGTCATGGGCCTGGGCGATGTGTACCTGGGTGCGCCCTGCGCCGTTCCCCTGGATCCTCGCCAGCGTCTGCTGGGCACAAAGTACAACCCCGCGCGCTCGTGGACTCCTAACGGCACGGTTGGTCTGGGCGGTATCTACATGTGTATCTACACCATGGAGTCGCCTGGTGGCTACCAGCTGATTGGCCGCACTGTGCCTATTTGGGACAAGCTGTGCCTGAACGAGTTCTCGGGCGACGGCCATCCCTGGCTGCTCAAGGCCTTTGACCAGGTCGAGTACTATCCTGTGTCTGAGGCCGAGCTTGAGGGCTACGTCAAGCAGACCGAGCTGGGCAGCTTCAAGCCGGTCATCATCGACAGCACGTTCGACAGCAAACAGTACAATCTGTTTTTGGACGAGAACAAGGAGTCGATTGATGCGCACAACGCGCGTCTGGCCGGCAAGAAGGACGAGTTTTCCCAGCTGATTGCCGCGTCCGACCGCAAGCTCGAGACTACCACCGTCGAGGTCGACGAGTCTGCCTTCAGCGAGACCAGCGAGATGGTCTACGCCGAGGTGACCGGCCGCTTCTGGAAGGCCGTCGTGGCCGAGGGCGACACCGTCAAGCCCGACGACGGCGTCGTCATTCTCGAGGCCATGAAGACCGAGATGTGGGTCAACACGCCCGTGGGCGGCAAGGTCGTCAAGATCATCCACCAGAACGGAGACATGGTGGAGGCCGGCGATCTCGTTGCCGTCATCGAGCCTTAGACTTATCTAGACACATAAAAAACACAACTATTTACTTTTCACAACTACGTCCGCTGCTGCAACGCTGATGGTTTCGCGGGGGGATTCCCCCGCATCCCCTGGGCCGCCTCACGGCGGAGGTTTACTGCCCCCTACACGTCTTGGCGGAAAACGAGGAGGTTTAGCACCGAGATCTAGAAAGAGAATTAATAAGTTATATTGCAGTCTAAGGCCGTTGGCGTAAACCAAAGAGTTAAAAAGAAAAATAAACAGGAAAAAGAGAAATAAATGGAAAAAAGGATAAAAGAGGCAGAATCGAGAGCATCACTAAATTGATGTACACTTGTAGCTGTGTCTAAAGAGTAGACATTGTCGGCGGATCCCAAAGTAGTCATCATGGCTACACCACCGCCCGTCAAGAGGCTCAAGCCCGAGGTGCGCCGTTTGGAGGGAATGCAACGAGAGCTGTACTCGCTTTTAGGCGAAAACACACCGCCGGTGATGGTCTCGAATAATAAGTTCAAAGGCAAGCCGTCGTGGCAGCAGAAAGTCACGCCCTGGCGACGGGTGCCGTTTACCAACAAGGCGCGCGACGACGAGCTGGAGCTCAAGCACTGGGTGCGTGGCGAGCAGGATCCCGAGGCGATCTACCGCTTTGTTCACTTTAATACGGCAATAGACGCCCCGGAATGGTCTGACGAGGACTACCAATTATTTAAGGACGACGACTGGTCCATTGAAGAAACCCGCTACCTGTTTGACTTGTGCCGCGAATACGACCTGCGATGGCTTGTGATCCACGATCGCTTCGACTTCCGGCCCTCTTCCACGGCTCCTTCTTCGTCGCCAGAGCCTGCCGAGGCTGCACCTGCTGAAGCAGAAAGCCCCAAAGACTCTGAGCCCGAGGAGTCTGTGAAAGAAGAGGACGTGGAGATGAAAGATGCCGATGCCGAGATTGAAGAGCCTGCAGAGGCCACAGTCGCAACTGAAGCAGGTGAGCCCGATGCAGGTGAACCGGAAACGAAGGGCCCTGCCGAAGAGCCAAAAGCGAGCGAGGCGCCCGCCGAGGCAGCCGAAACAGCCGTAGCAGCAACAACCGAAGCGGAAGTCTACCCAGACGCTCCTAAAACGCCCGGCGGCCGCACTGTTGAGGACTTGAAGGAACGGTACTACGAGGTGTGCTCTGCGCTGATCCGCAAGACGTCGTACCTCAGTCCCGCCGACGAGGAGCTGCTGGAGCAGATGAAGTTCTCCAAGGAAAACGAGCAGCGCCGCAAAGCGCACCTGCGGCGACTGCTGTCGCGCTCCCCGGCAGAGGTTGCAGAGGAAGAGGCGCTGGTGCTGGAAAGCCGCCGCCTGGACGCACTTGCCGAGCAGCTGCTGCAAGAGCGCAACGATCTTATTACGCTCCTAGACTCGCCGCAGACCACCGGATCGATTGCGCAGTACCAGACCAGCCAGGGCGTTGCGCAGCTCCACCAGCAGCTGCTTGCCGAAAAGAGCCGCAAACGCGAGCCTGCCGACGCGCAGTCATCGCGCAAAACAACGCCCGCCGCGCCGGGCGAGCAGCGGCCTTCGGGCGTCGCAGCCGTCACGCAGCTTATGGGCCGCCGCCTGACCAACAAGGAAGAGGCCGCATTTGGCGTCACCTACCACGACAAACTTAATCCGGGTGTCTACCTGCGGTCCACGAAACTCACCACATTCAAGCAATCGCTGACCACCAAGGCTCACGCGATTTTCAATGAGCTTGACCTGCCGACGCGACCCGTCATGCCCACAGCAAAGGTGGCTGCAAAATACGACTCGCTGGTGCAGTCTGTCACTGTCTTGCTGGACGCCAAACGCGTCCTCGACAAGCTGCAGATGGACCTCAAAATCACGAAAACTGCCGAGCAGTAACTCTATAATTATGTATACATGCTATATTTGCGAATGCGTCTCGAGCTCGCTGCAGGCATCCAGAACCGTTGACCTCAGGTAGACATGCAGGGGTGGGTGAGTACATGCAGCTACTCTGCTCTTAAAGTTCTGGCTGCAGATAAAGCGTATATCTTTCTTGACCTCCGTTGCAAATACTCTAATTAATGGCACGGCATTTCAACTTATCTCCGGAATGCAGGTAGACATACTCAATATCTAGTCAGAGAGCGAGCGTGCTTCCAACTGGCGCAGCTCTTCTTTAAGATCCCGGATCTGCTGCTGGGCCTGTTGATAGGTCCCCACCGAGCGCAGTGACGGTGCAACGGCAGCGCTGCTTCGGTGTCGAGCAGATTCAATCTGAGGCGCCAACTCATCTGTCAGTGCCAAAGCACTTGCTTGTGCTTCAATGGCAGCCAGACGGGTTGCGAAAGACTGGTTTGGAGCGAAATCGCGGGAGCCGTCGGCATCACTTTCAGAAGGAGTATATTTCTGGAGATGGGAGAGCGCGGCAGTGAATGGACCCATTGACGTGAAATTATGGCCATCTTTTAATTTACGAGTCTCGAATACCAAGGATTTCATGATGAAGGAACAATTGTTTACCCCAGAACTTTACGTGATAGCATAGGCGTGCATAGTGCATAGGCGTGCATAGTGCATATAATGGTGCCTGGACCATATGGAAACCGCAGCATCGTTTGACCTGAATCTTCGACACCGCTGGCACATTTCTGCTGTTTATAATGGCCGCTGTTTATAATTTATTAAATAACCGTGGTGCGTCCTACAGTTAATCTCAGGGGATGACAGGACCGGCTCAAGCTGACACTAGGAGCGGGAGCTGACAACTCGACGCTGACAAGAGCTGACTAGAGCTGACTAGAGCACCAGTGATGGCAGGTCTGCAGGAGCAGTATTTCCAGGTTCTGGAGCAAATCGACCAGCTCGGCAATTTCCATGGCGATTCTCTCGGCCAACGAGAATTGATTGATATTATCGAACAGCGGCTGGCCCGGTTCGATGCGGCCGTGCGCCTGGCTGAATACACGGCCCAAGACTCAGACAGCAGCATCCTGCAGGCACAGGCTTCTGAGCTGCGGCAAAGCGTCCGGCTCGGCTATCGGCGCTTCCAAGCTGCCCAGCGGGGTTGCCAACAGTCTCAGCAAGAACATTGGCGGGCCCAGCGAGAGAAACTGTACTCTGCTGGCAAAGCTTCGTCGGCAGCAACAAGCGACAGCATTGGAAGCGGCACCGGCGGCGGAAACGCAAGCACCGCCGCAAGCAGTGACGAGCCGGCGGTCTCCAAGAGCGAGGACATCACTGCGACACTGCGGCGAGTGCATCAGATGGCGCAGGGCGAGGTGCTCAAGGCAGAGATCAACGTCGAGGAGCTGGATGCATCTACAAAGACCCTGCGGGATCTCGAAGACAGGTACACAGCCGTAGATGTGCTGTTGACGGGCTCGCGGAAGCTGGTCAAGCTGCTGGACGAGGCAGACCGAGGCGACCGGCGCCGCATGCAGCTAGCCCTGTCGTTCCTGGCCGCCGTGGTGCTGTGGATTCTCTGGCGGCGGATCTTCAAGCTGCCTGCGAAGCTGCTGTGGTTTGGAATAGTGCGGCTGGTTCGCACCGCGCTGTGGGTATCTAGTTCAGTTTCGTCGACCACTGAAAGTTCGCTCAGTTCTCTGCCAATTGCAGCAACAGCCAGCACACTGGCTGCTCTAAGCGTTGCTAGTTCCGATCCTCTTTCAGAGTTGTCAGAGTTGTCTGAACCACAAACTGCAGAGACTTTAGAGACTTCTCTGGAGACCCCTTCGTTGGAAGCTCTGGAGGCCGTGCCTGAGCCCGTGCATAACGATCTTTAATTAGTGTCTGTAATGACTAGCATGTGCATACCGAGGCGGGCTTCGTCTTGATTCAACTCTCCGAGAGCTTGGCGGTTGCTTGCCTCCGTAACACCTTCAGTGTATGGAGGTACCTCCGCCTTTCGGCCCGTGGGGCACCGCGCAAAAGCTCATCCGGTTTCCGCCTCAAGGGGATAGACTATAGTATATGGGGAAACTTCCGCCTTCAGGCGGCCCAGGGGGTGCGGGGGAATAGCACCCGCAAAACATCCCACTGTAGTTCGCTTTTGTTTTTAGTACCTATCCGAGCTAAGGCTCATATGGGTCCAAAAATCAAGAGACATTAATATCTAGACTATATAGCATATGCACAGGGGCAGCTTACGGCCGCCAGTTGACCCACACCTCGTCAGTGCGGAACCGCTGCGTGCACACCGAGTCGGCAATGGCTGTGCGCTGCCCCATTCGGTACTGCAGCAGGCCGGCATGGGCAATCATGATGCCGTTATCGATGCAGAACCGCTCGTCGGTGGCATAGACCTCACCGGCCCGATCGCGCGCCATCAGCCCCATCATTTCTTGCAGCCGCTCGTTGCAGCCTACGCCGCCCACCACAAGCACCTGCGTGCTGCCTGTATGGGCCATCGCGCGCTCGGTGATCTCCACCAGCATGGCAAAGACCGTCTCCTGCAGCGAGTAGCACAGATCCTCTGCGGTATAGTCATGCTTGTCCAGGTCTTTTGCGAGCCCATCGATATGCGCAAGGATGCCGCTCATGCTCAGATCCATGCCTTTGACCGTGTAGGGCAGCGGCACGTATGTGGTCGCCTTTTTGGCCATCTGCTCGATATTGTAGCCAGGATTTGGCGCATTGGAGATCCGTAGTGTGCGGGCAAACCTATCCAGACAGTTGCCGACCGCAATGTCCAGCGTTTCGCCGAAAATACGGTACCGCTGCGCAGAGTACGCAATCACCTGCGTATTGCCGCCGCTCACATACAGCACCACCGGGTTGTCTGCACCCGTGATCTCGCGACCCATCTCAATGTGGCCGACGCAGTGGTTCACGCCGACCAGCGGCTTGTTCCACAGACTCGACAGCGTGCGAGCCGCAACAACAACGCTCTGCAGCGGAGCACCCATGCCGGGGCCCTGCGTAAAGCAAAGGCAGTCGAGGTCCTGGGGACGCACGCCGGCCTCTTCTAGGGCCCTTTGAACGATCCGCACAACCCAGTTGCGGTGATGTTTGGCAGTGTCACGAGGAAGGAAGCCTTCGCCGGGCGGTGAAATATAAGTGTCCCGGACGTTGGACAGTACCTCGGCCCTATTATCAGGTCCTAATGGGCCTTTATGGTGCTTTACAACGCCGATTCCGAGTTTATTGGCCGAGCCTTCAAGCCCGAGTGCCAGGTAGTAGCCCCGTTCTGGCAGATGCTTGTCTAGATCCACCTCTACAGTCATAGATCCTTAGTCTGGGAGTGACTCAGGCACTACTACTAGCGGGCACGAAACGGGCTTTAAGTTGGGTATACCAATACAAACATAAAATACGATATTTTCTTTTTAACTCCGAGTCAATCCCGGCAGTTTCCGCAGGTAGACTGACCAGGTGACCTACATAATTAACGTCTAATAAGTTACTGCTAAACCGAGTTCTAAGCCTTCTCAGTCTTGACCTTTTCTTGCTCCAGCTCCTGGATCCGCTCCTTGGTCTTTTTCACTTGCTGATATACCTTCTCCAGGCCCTTTGTGAGTCTATCAAGTTCCTCGCTTTCTGTTTGGTACGAAAAGGGCCGGTCGGGCAGCGAAGGTTTCGGATTAAGCACGGCTCCAGGCTTGGACATCAGAACCTCAAACATCGCCTCGGTGGGCTCATTAAACACAAGCTCATCATATAGCATGCTCTCGACTTTTTGCGGCTTCAACGGCTCGCCAGGAACATGCCCAAACGGGTGGAGCTTCAGATGGTGGTGCACCACCAAGTTCTTTTCAGTAGAAACAGGCGTGAAGTAGATGCGGATGGCGACATCAAACTCACCCCAGCCGGTTTCAGTGACTTCAAAGGGCGGCTGCTCGATCGTTCGAAGTGAATTGGCATATGTATCATGCAGTTTGAACGATACTTTTTTGATGATATAGCCAAGATTGTCTTTCCCAGCAGGATCACGGACAAATACGGTCCATTTATGGGTGTGATCAGCAGGGGTTCCTCTTTTGCGGGTCGAGGCATCCAAAGGAATCGAGATATTGCCGTACATTATTGGTCGTGCAATCGACACATTCTTGATGCGTTTGACTGCCATCCCACGAAAGCTGACGAACGGGTTGTGGTTATTGTAAGCTGTATAAAACGGATGACAAACAATATAGTAGCCGCTGAGTCAATAGCATCTATTAGATGACCAAGTACTAACAGAGTCAGCATCGCCGAGACAATGACTAATTATCACTTTTCTACTCTGTGCAGATCCGGCACAACATAAGGAAGCCCCACGAGTCCAAAAGGTTCAGGAGTATCCCATGGTCCAGGGGTGGTTGCCTTTCTATGTAAAAAAGCTTCGTTGCGAAAAACATCAATCGAATTATCTTACAAATGCCTGCCACAAATGCCTGTTGGTAGATAAGAATAATGTTCCAGTGTGCCTTGGATCGGGTAACCAGAGCCGCGATTGTTTCGCGTAGACTTTCTCAACGAGCGTTTTCATATGTAACAAACACCACCCAACAAGTTTTCAGAATCGACTGGTTCGACGCAGGATCCTGCTCTCGATCTCCGTTTGAGACGCAAATGCACAGAAGCTCGTTTTATAGCTAACTACAGGTGTCCATGTACGCCTACCTCAGCGCGCTTGGCACCCGTGACAGGGCTGAATCGATGGAAGACTCATATCCTTACCCTATCTGCATGCCGACCGAGTCATGATGTGCGTCATCTAGTGCATTCGATAGGTTATCTTTTCTTTCTCCGCTTTTAAAAAAAAATTTCAGGGCCAGCATTTTTTGTTCGGTTCCGTTACGATGACTTCCTCGGATGATGTGCTGCTCATGAATATGGGCTATAAGCCCCAGCTTAAGCGACAATTTGGCATGGTCGAGGTGTTTGGGTTCAGTCTCAGTGTTATGAGTATCGTCCCTGGTATTACTGCAGTCTTTGTTGATTCATTGACTGCGGGAGGTGCTGGAATTTCTTGGGGATGGTTTTGTCCTTGTGTGTTTATTATGTCGGTTGGTATTGCCTTGGCAGAGCTTGCATCGGCTATGCCGACTGCAGGCGGTCTATATTGGTGGACTTTTCGGTTTGCCCCGCCTTCGCTTCGTCGGCCACTTTCTTTCCTCGTTGGCTATGCTAACGTATTTGGTTTGATCGGATCCATCTGCTCGATCAACTATGGATTCGCTACTATGGTCCTGTCTCTGCCTTCGCTAGCTGGCCATGACTTTGTGCCTACAAAGTATGCCGAGTACGGTGTATTTGTTGCATGCACGCTCTCGCATGCCGTTTTGTCTTCTTTGGACACGAAGTTTGTCAACAAGGTGCAATGGTTTATGATCTTCACCAACATTCTGCTGGTGATTGTTTTCGTTGTGGCATTGCCTGTCGGTGCTCACAACAAGGGCCGCACGCTTAATTCCGCAAGCTATGTGTTTGGCGACACCACGAACACTACAGACTGGCAGTATGGATGGAGTTTTCTGCTCTCGTGGATGTCTCCTATTTGGGTGATCTCCGCCGTAGATGCCTGCATCCATATTGCCGAAGAAGCCACTAATGCAGCCACTGCGATTCCCTTTGGTGTAGTTGTTTCTATTGGCAGCTGCTGGCTGTTTGGGTGGCTGGTTATGTGCGTTCTTGGATCGGTTATCAGCAAGGATTTTACCAGTATCATCGAGACGCCTACAGGCCAACCCATGGCTCAGATTCTTTGGGATACTTTGAACAGTAAATGGGCGCTCGGATTGATGACATTTATGACCATCATCCAGTGGATTGTTGGTCTTTCGATTGTTACTGCTACATCGCGTCTTACGTTCTCGTTTGCTCGTGATAATGCTATGCCTGCGTCGCGCTACATGAAGCGAGTTCGTAACGAGATTCCCGTGTGGGCGAACCTCTTCAACTGCCTGATTGCGTTGTTGATTGCACTTTTGATTCTTATTGGCCCTGAGGCCGCAACGGCAGTGTTTAGCATTCCCGTCAGCTCGTCAGGCTTGGCCTGGTTCATGCCCATCTTTTTGCGGGCGTTTGTTGCCCCCAATAATGAGTTTGTTCCCGGCCCGTTCTACCTTGGTAATTTCTGGTCCAAGGTGAACGCTGCCGTCTCCTGTATTTACCTTGCATTTGTTGTCTTGGTGCTGGCCAACATGCCGAGCGTCAAGTCGGTCGATAAGACGACCATGAACTACACTGTGGTTATCAATGTGGGTATCTGGGCATTGTCTCTCCTGTACTATTATGTGTATGCCCACAAGAACTTCAAGGGACCCCAGATTACTCTTGAGGAGCACGTTGGAGAGCCAGCCGTACAGCATGTGATGAGAATGCCCAAGGAAGAGGAAGCCGAGGAAGAGCGCAAGGCCACTCCATTTCCTTCATCGGTGAGCTCCTAGCTTCTGTTATAGATGGATTAATGACTTTATGATAATATATAGTTGCAGCTGTCAGGACAGGGGCGGCTAGTGACATTGATATACATTGACGCTGAAAACAACCCAGAATGGAGAAGCATCCCGCAGTACTTTTGCGACACTATTAATGAAAAATAAACTTTAATTTAAAACAACCCAGAATGGAGAAGCGTCCCACAATACTTTTGCGACACTATTGATGAAAAAAAAACTTTAATTTACAGGCAATATCAACTCTCCAAGGGCAGCATTGTGTCAAGAGGCCTATCACAACACCCTAATATCCTATTATGCAGCTTACTCAGACAACTCTAAATTCCCATAAGCAGGCCCAAATTTTTTTTTCACCAAGTCGCATTATGGTGGACAAGCCGACACGGTAAGTGGCCCAGCGCCTGTTTGAGGCGGCAGAACCTCATGGAAACCAAGTTCTGGCAATATACTGGACGCAAAGAACATGCTAACAAAGTATTGCGATTGTCAGCTCCGACAAGTGCAAGCCCAAAAAGTGTCGTCAAGAATGCCGCAAGTCGTGCCCCGTCGTGCGCACAGGCAAGTTCTGTATTGAGGTTGGACCCGATAGCAAGATTGCGTTTATTTCCGAGACACTGTGTATTGGATGTGGTATCTGCGTCAAAAAGTGTCCGTTTGGAGCCATCACAATCATCAACCTGCCCACCGATTTGGAGAACCAGGTTTCGCACCGTTACTCTGCCAACTCGTTCAAGCTGCATCGGTTGCCTATGCCTCGTCCTGGCCAGGTTCTTGGTCTGGTTGGTTCTAACGGTATCGGCAAGTCGACTGCCCTTAAAATTCTGTCTGGAAAGGAGAAGCCTAATTTGGGCCGCTACGACGACCCTCCCACCTGGCAGCAGATTCTCGTGCACTACCGTGGTTCCGAGCTGCAAAACTACTTTGGCCGGCTGCTGGAGGATAAGCTCAAGGCTGTGATCAAGCCGCAGTACGTCGATAATATCCCCAAGGCCGTCAAGCCCCCGAACAATAAGGTCGGCATGCTGCTGGAGCAACGCTCTGGTCGTGGAGACGAGTACAAGCACATCATCAGGACGCTGGAGCTCGAGAAGCTGCTGGAGCGTGAGCTGGACCAGCTGTCTGGTGGTGAGTTGCAGCGCTTTGCCATTGGTATGGCTGCCGTCCAGAAGGCGGACGTATACATGTTTGACGAGCCGTCGTCGTATTTGGATGTCAAGCAGCGCCTCAAGGCTGCCAATATTATCCGCTCGCTGCTGGCGGTGGACGTGTATGTTATTTGCGTCGAGCACGATCTTTCGGTGCTGGACTATCTGTCTGACTTTGTGTGTATCCTTTACGGTACTCCCTCCGTTTACGGTGTTGTTTCGCTGCCTTCGTCGGTGCGTGAAGGTATTAATATCTTTTTGGATGGTAACATCCCCACCGAGAACATGCGGTTCCGTACCGAGTCGCTGCAGTTCCGCATGGTGGACGCCAACGACAACATGTTGGTGGAGCAGGAGCGGGCGTACCGCTACCCCACCATGAGCAAGACGCTTGGAGACTTCAAGCTGTCGCTTAAGAGCGGTAGCTTCAACGACTCTGAGATCATCGTGATGATGGGTGAGAACGGTACCGGTAAGACCACTTTCTGCCGCATGCTTGCCGGCAAGCTTGCTCCTGACGCCGGCGTTGCCATGCCCAAGATGTCTGTTTCCATGAAGCCGCAAAAGATTGCCCCCAAGTTCACGGGCACTGTGCGCCAGCTGTTTTTCAAGAAGATCCGCCAGTCGTTTGCGCTGCCGCAGTTCCAGACCGACGTGTGCAAGCCTCTGCGCATCGACGACATCATCGACCAGGAGGTCCAGCACCTGTCTGGTGGTGAGTTGCAGCGCGTTGCCATTGTGCTTGCGCTGGGTATTCCTGCCGATATCTATGTTATTGACGAGCCTAGTGCGTACCTGGACTCTGAGCAGCGTATCATCTGTTCCAAGGTCATTCGCCGGTTCATTATGCACTCGAAAAAGACTGCGTTTATTGTCGAGCACGATTTCATCATGGCCACTTACTTGGCCGACAAGGTCATTGTGTTTGAAGGTGAGCCCGGTATTGATGCGCATGCCAATCCCCCGGAGTCGCTGCTGTCTGGTTGCAACCGGTTCCTTAAGAACCTGAATGTTACCTTCCGCCGTGATCCTACGTCGTTCCGGCCCCGCATCAACAAGCTTGATTCGCAGATGGATCAAGAACAAAAGTCTACGGGCAATTATTTCTTCCTTGAGACCACCGATTAGAGCGGAGATCCTAAGCTGAACTAAGTTCAACTAGCCAAAAATACACCTCCAGCTAATAGCCTCAATTAAACACATCCCCTAAACCCGACTACTGTTCGACTAGCAATTCGACTAACAGTTCAGCTAACAGTTCAACTAACAGCTCGACTACATAGCTCGACTCAATCCAGCCAAATCTATTTTCTCGCACTATAGCCAAGTTCCCTGGCTGTGGGTGCGCTCAGTCAGCCCCGACTTCAGTCAGCTCCCGAACGGTCAGCTCGGCCAACCAACCGTCAGCATAGTAAGCATCATGTCTCACGAGCGCCCCGAGCTGGTCTCCTTTGACAACATCAACTACGAGGACCACCGTGCCCTTCGCGCGGCCCAAGAATCGATGATCCGCGAGCAGGCTGTGCGGGTCAAGGCTCTGGATGTGGTCCGCAAGGCTCTGGAAAAGTGCTTCGAGACCCAGGGCGCCAACCAACAAGAAAACTGCAAAGACCTGGCAGAGCGGTACCTGGATATGCTGCCTACACACGAGATGAACGGCTACCTCAAGTACCAGCGCAATGATCCCACTAAATAGACTATTATTCTACTTCCTCTGAACTTGTAAGCTGTCTAAGGCTCAGTCTTTGTTTTATGCTGCTGCGCTGAGTTCGGCTTCTTGGTGGGCTCCGTGGTGGGCTCCGTGGTGGGCTCCGTGGTGGGCTCAGTGCTAAGCTTGGCCTTAGACTCGGTGCTAGATTCAGGCTCGGGTTCGGGCACAGGATCCTCTGGCTCGAGAACCGGTTGAGTGTGATGGTACCCACAGAACGGACAAATATAGTTCACTTGACTGGCTGTAAGACCGTAGGGAGCCAGTCCATTGTGATGGTGGCATTTCGGACAGATCAACGCGTAGCGGTTGTCTGCACTCTGTTCATTTTCGCCAAGAATCACATCCACCAGGCGGTCCACCCACGACGGGCGGGCCGGAGGCTGCCGGAGTTCGGGGGCTTGTGGAAGTTGAAGAGGCTGTGATTGCGGAGGTTGAGGCGGTTGCGATTGTGCAGGAGATCGAGATTGAGGGCCCGGGCCTGGATTTTCCTGTTTCGGACCAGAACCTGGCCGGGGGTTAGCCCTTTCAAGGTTCTTGGGGTTCTTGGGGTTCTTGGGGTTCTTGGGGTCCTTGAGATCCTTGAGATCCTGGGGAGCTTTAACCTCTCCAGATGCATCCAGCACTTCCTGGATTTTATAGTAATTGGTCTTTTCCTTATACTCCTCGACGACAGCCTTACGTTGATCCAGCAACAGCTGAAGGTTGGACTCATTGCGAGCAATCAACCAGCCATAGCCCGAGTCAATGCATTTGTAGCTCACATAGATTATCACTGGAGTCACCGAAGCAATTGTAGCTTGCTTGCGTTGATGGAGCCGGCCGGTAGTCACCAGCACTGTGCAATAAACCGTATAGATGATGATGGAGTATAGCAAGATCAGAGCCTTTACCCTGCGTCGAGCAACTTTCCGTTTGGCTACCAGCAGTTGGCATTGTCGAATGCGGGCTGCCAATGCCGATAGTTTACGTTCGTAGTCTGGCTTGCCTCCAAACGGCCAGTACATTGCTTAGTGCGAGGGCCGTGCTTAGTGGGGCTTAGTTGGAGACTCCTTGAGCAAGTGTTTCAAGCAATTTAGATTTCATCACATACGTATGGCGAAAATCAATTGATAAACTCTTTGAAATCGGCTTTATATCGCTGAAATCGCAGGCTCGATCCCACTCTATTTTATCGACCCTCTGGATCCAGTACTCAACGCTCAATGTTCCAAGTGGTTCCACTAGCGGGGAAGCCCCAACGGTCGAGGTTGAAAAATATAGAAAGGTATCTAGGAAAATAAAAATTCACCAAAAGGCATATTTCTCAAGAATTGATGCCCAATTCGACCGATTGGCCGATCCCTAAACCGGGAGACGGTGCCCAGAGCGGGACCGGCAAGGTCCTGCGCAATGCATGAGATAAGTGGTATGATCTGCAGCTCCCAACATGCCATTATCAGTTTACACGTAGCAAAAACCACGATTAAGAGGTTGGTGGATTTCGGACAAACAGCAAGCCTGGTTCGCGCCAACCACCGAGAATTGTGGCCTGCTCAACATAAACGGCCGCAGAATGCATGTTCCACGTGGCCGTGGGGTGACTGCAGGGCTAGGGCGGCAGCCCTGCTCCGCCAAACCTATATAAACCGTCGTTGCTTTGCAAATCAACCCATCCCTCACCCACCCCAAATGTCGCTTGCCAACAAATTGACCATCGAGGACCTGGACCTCAAGAACAAGAAGGTTCTTATCCGGGTTGACTTCAACGTTCCGCTGGACGGTACCACCATCACAAACAACCAGCGCATTGTCGCTGCGTTGCCCACCATCGAGTATGCTGAAAAGCACGGTGCCAAGGCCATTGTGCTGATGTCGCATCTGGGCCGCCCCAACGGCCAGCCCAACAGCAAGTACTCGCTCAAGCCTGTTGCCGCTGAGCTCGAGAAGCTGCTCAACCACAAGGTCGTGTTCCTCAGCGACTGCGTCGGCCCCGCTGTTGAGAAGGCCGTTGCCGATGCCAAGGACGGCGAAATCATCCTGCTCGAGAATCTGCGTTTCCACGCCGAGGAGGAGGGCTCGTCCAAGGACGCCGACGGCAAGAAGGTCAAGGCCGACCCCAAGAAGGTCGAGGAGTTCCGGGCTTCTCTGTCCAAGCTGGGCGACGTCTACGTTAACGATGCCTTTGGCACCGCCCACCGCGCCCACTCGTCTATGGTCGGCGTTAATGTGCCCCAGAAGGCCGCTGGCTTCCTGATGGGCAAGGAGCTGTCGTACTTTGCCAAGGCTCTGGAGAACCCCGAGCGCCCCTTCCTGGCTATTCTCGGCGGTGCCAAGGTCTCGGACAAGATCCAGCTGATCGATAACCTGCTGCCCAAGGTCAATGCCCTTATCATTGGCGGCGGCATGGCCTTCACCTTCAAGAAGGCTCTGGACAATATGCCCATTGGCAACTCGCTGTTTGACGCCGAGGGCGCCAAGCTCGTCCCCGGCATTGTCGAGAAGGCTAAGAAGTACAACGTGGAGCTGGTTCTGCCCGTGGACTTTGTGACCGGCGACAAGTTCGACAAGGACGCCAAGGTCGGTGCTGCCGACGACAAGTCGGGCATTCCCGAGGGCGAGATGGGTCTCGACTGCGGCCCCAAGACCGCCAAGCTCTTTGCCGACGTCATCGTCAAGGCCAAGACCATCCTCTGGAACGGTCCCCCCGGTGTGTTTGAGTTCGAGAACTTTGCCAAGTCCACCAAGGCCGTCTCCGATGCCTGCGTCCAGGCCGTCGAGAACGGTGCCACCGTCATTGTCGGTGGTGGTGACACCGCCACTGCTGCCAAGAAGTTCGGCGCTGCTCCTAAACTCTCGCACGTCTCCACTGGCGGCGGTGCCTCCTTGGAGCTGCTCGAGGGCAAGGACTTGCCCGGTGTGTCTGCTCTTTCCGAGAAATAGCTTTCCTCTAGAATGTAATTACTACTTTTCCTCTGCTTTGTGTCCAGGACACTTGTTTTACGTTTTATAACTCTCAGAGCTCAAGCTTATGTCTGCCTCAAGGCGGTAGAGCTTGAGCTCTGAGAGCTTGCTTCCCGCCTTTGGCGGCCAGGGGGTGCGGGGGATTCCCCCGCAAATACTCCCCACCGTAGTTTTATAACCCGGACATACTGCGTTGCTAACGTCGCAGGGATTTATAGTAGGTTTGTAGGTACGTAGGCTAAATGCTTTCACTGAGACGGTTGTCCCAGGTAATCCGTTCATGTGGTTCTCGCCAAGGTACTTTGAGGAGTTCGAAGATCCGTTTTTCATCACGGCCTTCTATTAGCTCCTTGCGATCGCCCACCTCTCGAAAGAGACCCTTCTCGTTGAGATGCATCCCCATCGTCCCTGCCTTCCATCGCAGCTTGCGATTAAATAGATCATTGCCCGTGTAGTAGATCAGCGATGCCCCCTGCTCTTGGTCAGGCACAGACAGAATATCCATGCGCCGCCATTTCTTGACGGCCGGCAGCTCAGTGACGCCGAGCCATCGCATGGACTTGTGTCCGCCGCCAAACGTATACTTTGCAATCCCCATCTTCTCAAGCTCCTCCACAACTGCAAAGCTCAGATCACAGACCTGTTTGGCACTTGCACCTGCTTTCGTGATAATGATGTCGATGTCGCCGCAATCAGGCTGACCCCGCCGGTACGAGCCCATGCAAAGCGCTACCGCTTCTGGGTCGATGCCACGCAGAGCCTTCTTTACGACCTCATAGTGCTGGCTCACTTCGTGCCGAGAAATACGTTCCTTGAGATCCTCATAATGCTCAATAGACACAAGCATTCGCTTTTCCTTGACATTCGCGGCTACATCCTCAAGCGTCCGCCAGCCTTTGCTATAGAACTCGCGGGCTGTGGTCGGCCCAACCGAATAGATTCCTTGGAAAAGCTGGAGCACCCGATTCTTCTCCCGCATAGGCTCTCGAACAGCTTCAGGAATCTTGCCGTTGACAATATCCTCGGCCAATTGAGCTATCTTTGGACCTAATCCGAGCTTGCGGGCCTGTGAGGCCAATCGAATTTTAGTTGTGGCCTGCTCAAGCGCATGAATCGCCCGTTCATAAGCCAGCTTGCTGAACTGCTTGCCATGGCTCTGACGCTCGTCGGCCATCTCATGAAACACATCAATAATGACCTGGTTGCCTGCATTGCCGGGGCTTCGCGATCTCGATGTTTCCTTCTTCTCGGCTTTGGGAGACTCCTCCTCTGTCTTTCTTCCTCGCTCAGGCTCAGGAGACGGGGGACCAGGCTCAGAGACCGCAACAGCATCAATCGGAACCCCCAGGGGCAGATCAGGACCAGGAGGAGTGGTAAATGCCTTCTCATGCCTCGCTTTAGGAGTTGGGGAGCCTACAGCCTTGACATTGGTCTTTGGAGACTTTGTAGCCCTGGGGCTAGCAGAACTCGGAGGATCTTTTCTCTTGGAGCCTCCAGGAGTCTTGGGGTGGGTCTCAGTGACAGTCTCGGTGAGAGTCTCGGGATGCGTCTCGGGATGAGTCTCAGGTGCGGCTGATGGATCCTTAAGGAGGTAGGACGTAGTATCCAACAATCTTCCATCATCAATGCAATCACTAGCCCACGAAACTCTAACCGTCTTCCAGGGCCCAAACAGTTTGGGCTCGAGATCAGCCGTTTTTCCAACAAGAACATGCGTTACGGCAGGGCTCAAGGCATCAAGAACCTTGGCTCCATGCCTGGCAAAGGCCTGGGATTTGATGCTCAAGGCCTTTGAAGTTGCAAACGGATACAGCACAAATCGCATCCCTTCGAAAAGAGGTGAAGTGGGTCCCCCCATTTCTGCCGTTTCTTGCAGCCTTTGCTGCACGTCGGTCTGAGTGGGACCTGCTAAGCTAACGGCTGCAGGAAGACGTCATCGGCGCCCATTCCAACCTTGAATTAACGGGATGTCTTAAACTATAATGTTGAAAGTATTTATCTATTAAACACTGGCAGAGTACGACTGGTTATCTCTGCAAGCAACCTGAGCAGGCGTTGCCTCGGATAAATTCATAGGGCCAGGCTGCTCATCCGAGTGAGAACGGCGGACTTTGGGGTTCGGCAAATTCCAAATATCAATCTCGGCAAGAGCTTGTCCGATACTCAAAACACAAGCCTCGCGAGAAGACCACTTCTTGGGACACTTGAGCAGAAGGCTCGTGGCTGTGGCATCAATGTATAGCTGCTTCTTCTCGAGACTATCGCGTAGATCAGGGTAGGGAATGGCCTCGGACTCTTTCAGACTCAGCAGGAAGTTGTAGTAAAACTTGATACAGGTCTCGCGGGCATGGAGTACGTGGGGCTGGTCTTCATACCGCTCTACTTTCTCTTGCACCGCATGCTTGCATCTGTTGACGTCGTCAATAGAGCCGTGCTTAGCTGCAACAGTGAGAGCGCTGACCTGCTCATCGAGTTCGCATATTTCATCTCCCGGAAGCATTTCGGCGGCGAAAATCGTAGTCGCTTTGGCTAACAATCTCCTAGTCTCATTCCTGCGAAGTTCACTTTCTTTGGTGATCGCAGTAGTAGAGTCGTTGAGTAGCGTCACGAGCTCCTGCATGAGAGGACGCAGGGTGGTTAGGCGGCAGCGAGGCTTGAGGACGTCGTCGATGGTCTCATTGACGTCCGCATACCTCATCATAAGCACAAGCTTTTGCGAACTCTCCTGAAGGCTTTCGATATTTCGCTGGGTAGAGTCCACAAGCATCTGCCGACCGGTATTCCAGACAGAAAGCTGGTTGCTGAGATTCACGCCGTGAGCGCTGAATGAAGTACCTGCCAGGTGAATGGAGCGGACTTGGAAAGGGCGAATGGTCAATGGAGAGAAAAAGCGAAGCATATGAGAAACCACGTCGATTTCAGAGGTGTTTATATAGTAATATGTACATGACCAGGTGTTGTGGTGCATATGCATGCATAAAGAGGGTCCTGCACTTGGAGCGGCTTTTTAGCTGGACGCAAGCGATAAAAAGCAAAACAAGTAACAAAATAGGAAACAAATAAGCGTAACTTATTCGGAGTGCAGGCGAATTTGGGGCTCCAGGACGAATAATGCGCAAAGAGATAGAACGATACCTTTCCCTAATTACCGCATTAGGAAGTGTAAAATCGACCCCCTCCCGGTCCCTTCCAAAACCCCTGCAAAATACTTGGACTGCAAATTTTGCATGTGTGGGTCTAATTCGATCTACAAAAGCAACATTAACTCTTATTTTTTTTTATCTAGAACCCCATTTTTTTAGGACACCCTAACTGCGCTATATACACCCTTTCTTGAAGTATCGATTACTACAATGGCAGCCATCGGAGCCAGGTTGGCATTTTTGGTAGGCGTTATAGCCACTGCTGCCTACCTTTATTTTAAAAAAGAAAATGCCGTGCAAGAACCTGAATGGCACTATTTCGAAGGAAAGCCGGCGTGCAATCCCTACCAGCAAGCCATCAAGGACGCGTTTGTGTGGAGTTGGAACGGCTATCGCAAGTATGCTTGGGGAGATGATATCTATCATCCTGTGACAAAACGAGGCGATAATATGGCCCGCAAGCCGCTAGGCTGGATTATCGTCGACTCGTTGGATTCGTTGATGATGATGGGTCTTGATGAGCAGGTTGCGGAGGCCCGCGAATGGATCACCAAGGACCTTGACTACAATATCCAGGAGCCCGTGAGTGTTTTCGAGACTACTATCCGCATGGTTGGTGGTCTTTTGAGTGCCTACTATCTGTCCAATGACCAGCTTTATCTCGATAAGGCTGTGCAATTGGCTGATCGAATCCTGCCTGCATTCGAGACAGCCACTGGCGTGCCCACCGAGGATATTAATCTCTCTTTTGGTGCCAGTGAGAACGCCATGCGGTTCGGCACTTCGTCGACAGCTGAGGTCGCGACGGTGCAGATGGAACTCAAGTACCTATCGCATCTAACCGGCGATGCCAAGTACTGGAAGGCTGCCGAGAAGGTCATGCAAGTGATTGAAGGTAACCGTTTGGAGGCGGGCTTGGCTCCCATTTTCATCAGCCCCCAGTCTGGCCGATTCACTACTTCTGAAATCCGTCTTGGTTCGAGAGGTGACTCGTACTATGAGTACCTCATCAAGCAGTACCTGCAAACCTCGCAAAAGGAGGAGGTATACCGCAATATGTACGACGAGACTGTTCAGGGAATCAAAGACCATATGTTTGGCCACTCTGTTCCCCACAACCTCACTTTTATTGGCGAGCTTCCTCGGGGTATCCACGGCGGCGAGTTTTCGACGAAAATGGACCATTTGGTTTGCTTTGCTGGCGGCATGTTTGCCATTGGCGCTACCAATGGCAAATCCGTGCTGGAGGCCAAGCAGGAAGGCTGGACCGAGCTGCAACAGCAGGACTTCCAACTTGGCGTGGACCTCACCCGCGCCTGCGTCGAGACGTACCTACAGACCGCCACTGGCCTGGGCCCTGAGATTGTGGTGTTTAACACCGAGCCTGGATCGAAGCGCGACTTTTACATCAAGCCTCGGGATACGCACAACCTGCAGCGGCCCGAGACCGTTGAATCTCTGTTTATTCTTTGGAGACTGACGGGTGATCCTATTTGGCGTGAATGGGGCTGGAAGATCTTCCAGGCGTTCCAAGAGTACTCGTTGCTTCCTGGCGATGCAGGCTACTCTTGTTTGCGGAATGTGGAGGAGAAGAATGGCGAGCGGATCGACAATATGGAGTCATTTTGGCTGGCCGAGACTTTGAAGTATTTGTGGCTACTATTTGATGATAACGACACCCTCCCGCTTGACCAGATTGTCTTCAACACCGAGGCCCATCCTCTGCCTGTAATTGATGCTGAATTCACTACTGGCTGGGAGCGGGTGAATCCTTTCAGCCCCGTAGCTTAGGTCTGCAGAGCTGCACAGCTAGTACTCACTATTTTGAAGACAATAGACTAAATGTTGCCCGTATTTGAGAAATTTGGGTTTCATAGTAAAGGAAGCTGATTGTTTCAGGGACATCCAAGACCCAGACTGTCTAGAGTCATCGCCGAGACACACTAGCCATGCATAAGGCGTTATCGGCAAGGGTAGGGTTGAAAACAGTTTTCCTCCCCAGCTCAGTCATTCAACCCCGAACATGGTTTATGGTAACTGGAATCCGCCCACAGAGGTTGGTAGTACCATTCCCGCGGAAGCAAAGCATGCTGTGAGTGTGGCTCTACCGACCTGGGCTTCGAATGTTGCCTACGAAGAAGGCGAAGATTGGGTCACCTCGAAAATGCGATCGGGCTACCCCCGGTTCAAAATCCATTTCAAGATCCAGGAGCTGGCCAATATGCTCGAAGATACCTATGGCAGAGACAACGAGTCGGTGATGATTTTCCCCAACCAGCGAGTTGCTCAGCGGGCCCGGGACTTCATCAAGGCCCGAGCCGATGGAGCGGCGGTGCGTATTCTGCAGCTCACTACGCCCAAGCAGCCCGAGTTTGTCCAGGCAAGCATTTCAGCGGTTTTTTTCCCTAAAGAGCTATTCCCGATTGCTAAACAATACTGGCAGCATACCGGCGAGGGTGTTTCTAGTCGACTTGCCGAGTACTTTTTAGAGCATAATGCCGGCCCTGTTCAAGGTGATATTGACCAGTCTGCCTATGTCGAGGAGCGGTTTGGCCGCAATCTTGATGTTTCTCGCGCTGACGAGGCAAAGAATGCGCTGCGGACCCGCATTGCGTCGCATCTGTCGCAGTATGGTGCTGCCTTTGGGCCTGCTGATATCCACTTGTACCCCACCGGCATGACGGCAATTTTCAGTGCGCATCAGCTGTGTCTTAAGGCACAATCAAGCTTCGAAAAGAACTTGAAGAGCATCTGCTTTGGTTTCCCCTACACTGATACTCTTAAAGTCTTGGAAAAGTGGGGCCCGGGCGCGGTGTTCTTCCCTCGCGGTACCGAGAAAGACCTGGACGAGCTCGAGGCGCGGCTCGAGGCTGGCGAGACGTTCTCGGCCCTGTTTTGCGAGTTCCCGTCCAACCCGCTGCTCAAGTCGCCCAACATTATTCGTATTCGCAAACTCGCCGACAAGTATGGGTTTCTGGTGGTCGTGGACGAGACCGTCGGCAACATGAGCAACATCTACGTGATGCCATATGTCGATATTGTTGTTTCAAGTCTCACCAAGATTTTCAGTGGCGATTGCAACGTCATGTCGGGTGCCTTGATGCTCAATCCGAATGGCCGCTACATTGAGAAGCTCAAGAAGATCTTGGCCACTCAATACCTGGACGCGTTTTGGGCCGAGGATGCCATCTATCTCGAGCGTAACTCGCGTGACTTTGTGGCCCGTAGTCACATGACGAACAAGAATGCCGAGGCGGTTGTGGAGCTACTGTCCACATCACCTTTGGTCAAAGACGTCTTCTACCCCAAGACCTCCGACACTCGTCCTAACTTTGACGCAGTCAAGAACGCCGATGGCGGCTATGGCGGCCTCCTTGCCGTGGTCTTCAAAGAGCCGGCCGTGGGAATGGCCTTTTTCGACGCAATCAATATCGCAAAGGGCCCCAGTCTCGGCACCAACTTTACGTTGGCATGTCCCTACACCATTATCGCCCATTACGGCGAGTTAGACTTTGTTGAGTCGTGCGGCGTCGACCGTCACCTCGTGCGCATCAGCATTGGTCTCGAAGAGACCGAGGAACTGCTCAACCGTTTCCGCAAGGGTCTTGAGATCGCAGGTACCAAGAGCAGTGCCTAAGAAAAAATACAAGATTGGCTTCTTTCTTGGTTGCATTGCAACAATAACAGCTTCAACACGATACATATTTATAGTTTTCTCAACGAAAACCTATAGTTCCATAGACACTGAAATCAGTGACATGAGCCTCCCCTGAAATTAGGACTGTGGCCGAAAGCCTATGAGCTTTAGCTCCGAGAGTTGAAACAGGAAACAAAACTATTAACCTCATATATTTGCGGGGGATTCCCCCGCACCCCCTGGGCCACCTAAAGGCGGGGGTGTAGGCTGGGTAGGCTGTACTTTTTAATAGAGTATACCGTCAAGGCGGAAAAAGAGCCTTAGCTCGGAGAGTCAAAAGAGAAACAAAAGAAGAAAAAGAAAAAGAAAAGAAAAAGAAAAAGAAAAAGGAAAAGAAAAATAGAAGGAACTATTTCCGCACTAAATTTTCATGAGCTAAATTTCACTAACGCAAAATCAACGGAAAATCACTAGATGTATCCTCATTTCTATATCGAAACGCAGAGAAAACCGCGCAAGACTCAAACAGAGGGACTCAATCTCGCAGCTTTTAAGACCCCTTGGTCTACTTATAAAACTAGGGGCTCAATAAACGCTGCTTGGAAATGATACCCAACTAAGCGCGTGGATTCGGTCTAAGTTCCTGTGCGGATCACTGCTGAGTCATCATACGGACCGACAAACCAGAGCCAATCAAGCTTTGTCAGGAAACCCTCCGTTCTCCAATGCCCTTGTTCTTTGCAAAGTCGTACCCCACCCCCATTGCCAAGCCCCTGTGGCCCTTTTTCGTCGGTGCTGGCCTTACCTACTACGCTTTCAGCAAGATTGCCACTGCCATGGAGGCCGCTGAGGCCGACAAGGAGGCTGCTCACTAAGTGCAAACGTGCTACAACCTCCTTTGAGTTGAAGATACTCTCAAGCGAATGCTCTATTGTTGAGGATTGATTGTGACAGGTCACAATAACTTTGCCATGATCGCTACGTCACACCACGTTTTCTAGGATCACACCATTTTCACAACTCACAAATGGCGTCCGCTAAAAACCATACTATATAAGTAGATTAACTTGTGAACCTCTCATTCAGTTCAGATTATGATTGAATAAATGTACATCTGCAGTCATTACGTGGAGCTTTTTGAGCTCTTGCTTTTGCTTTTGCTTTTGGAGCTCTTGCTCTTACTTTTGGAGCTCTTGGACTTGGCGTTCGGGTCCTTGGATTTTTCAGGCTCACTGTCGGGTTTATCTTCAGATATTTCGGGATCCTCGGAGGTTTCAGGTTCCTCATGTTTATCTTCAGCTTGAGCTTCGTTAGAGCTTGAGTTCTCGTCGTTGGCCTCGTCGTTGGCCTCATCATTGACCTCATCCTTGTCCTCGGCTTCATCCTCAGAATCAGAGTCGTCACTGAGATACTCCAAATTCGCATCCTCGCCCGTGAATGCCTTAATTAGGACACCGGCTCGACGGGCCATCTTTTCGCTGGGAGGGGTCTCTTTGGGAGGCTCTTTAGCGTTCTTGAGAATTGACTTGGGCTTAGCGTCTTGCTCGTCGTCTTCTTTCTCGGAATCATCCTTATCCTTAGAATCACCCATATATTTATTCCATTTATCAACCACCTGCTGAGCTTCCTCCACAGCTCGTTGGCGACTGGCACCCTGAATTGAAGTCACATAGGAAACCAAGGCAGGCTCATACTGTTTCTCAATGGTGAACAAGTTCTTGAGAATCCAGTTTTGTTTTTGTTTGGAGAACTTCCAGTTTTGTTTATCGCCGTGAAATTGCTTGAGATACGCCAATTGATCTGATTCGGGCGGTGGTTTTCGTTCGGCTTTAGGCAACTTTTGGCGTTTCGGCGGCTTCTTCGGGCCTGCCGAAGATTTATCATCCGCACTCCGCTTAAGACCAGCGGTTAATGGGTCATATGAATCAGTCTTCTTTTGTTTTGTAGCCAGACCGGCCCGTTTCCATGCCGGCACATGATCTTCAGACATATTTTTTTTTTTATTATGGTCGGCACTTACTCAGCTGAAAAGTTACCACCGCGGAGCTCAGGGGCTCGGGTCAAGCAGGTTTTTTTTCAGCCAAGATAGTGGGTTTTAGTAGGTTTTAATAGGAAATGCACATTCACTAGGGGTTAGCTAAACTGAGAATTTCGTTTCCCTAGTAATAACAATAAGAATAGAGTTTAACTGGCCAATAGATTCATAACTGATAGGAAAGATAGCGGCAAGCTCCGCGGCTGCATGGGACATGCAGGGTTCCTTATCGACTGCATACAAAGATTCGGTCATCGATGTCATCAAAAAGGGTCGCTACCCCCCCTGTATTTACCAACCACCAGCAGCACTTCCAACAAAATGGCAGCCAAACAAGTTACCCAGGAAGAATTCCAGCTTAAAACCTCCGAATACGTCAACATTACCAACGACCGTTTAGGAGCCCGCGTCTGCGACTTTAGCGATCAGTGGTTTGCTACTGCTGATAACCTGCTCAAGCCCCACCCGCCGGTCATTGAGATTCGCTTTGTTGCCAGTGGCCGCTGGTACGACGGCTGGGAAACTCGTCGCCATAACCAGGAGGAGAGTGACTGGGTTGTGATCCAGCTGGGTGTTGCATCTGCACGGCTCATCGGCTGTGAGGTCGACACCACTTTTTTCAACGGTAACCATGCACCTGCCATTTCGGTTGAGGGTGCTGTGATTAATGGCACCGATGCTCTGAATGCCGTCTGGGAGCCTGTTATTGAGAAGCTGCCCTGCGGCCCTTCGCAGCAGCACTTTTTCCTGCGCACTGACGGCCTGACCAACAAGGCCTACACGCATGTACGTCTGCAGATGTACCCTGACGGAGGTATTTCTCGTTTCCGTATGTTTGGCCAGCCTGTGCCTGTTTTTCCCAACGACAAGGACGCTGTTATTGATATGGCTGCTGTTGCAAACGGCGGTGTTGCCATTTCGTGCTCTGACCAACACTTTAGCTCGGCCGACAACCTGCTGCTGCCTGGCCGCGGCATTGATATGTCCGATGGCTGGGAGACCTCGCGGTCGCGTGAGCCCGGCCACGTGGACTGGACCATTGTGCAGCTGGGTGCGCCTACCATTGTCGATCATGTGATTGTGGACACTGCCTACTTTTTGGGTAACTTCCCGCAGTCGGTGATTGTGCAGGGCATGCATGCGGCCAACAAAGAGGAGGTGATGGCTGCTTCGGAGGACGCATGGACCACGTTGGTGGCCAAGACAAAGACCGGCCCTAACCAGGAGCATGTTTACAAGGGTGATAATCTTGTTGCCAGTACTGTTGACTCGAAACCCATCACGCACGTCAAGCTGGTGATGATTCCCGATGGTGGTATCAAGCGTCTGAGAGTGTTTGGCCGTCGCCCTTAGACCTCTCTGCCGTAGAATCCCATCTATTGTAGAAATGAACAGTAGGAGTTCCTGTAGAATTCTCGTAGAGCCTATAATTTAAAATTTTTTTTATTCCTTTCATCGATTTCTGATTTCGCCCGGGTTCCGCCTGATGGCGGTAACCCTAATTACCAGTTTATATCTTTAGGCGGCCCAAGGGACGCGGGGCAATCCCCAGATACTCCAATTATATAGTTTCCCTCTTCTTTCCCTAGATTTTACGACTCTCAAAGTTAAAGTCTGGTCTCCGGTAGTGTACTTGGATCTCGCCTTAGTTAAACCTCGTAGAGGCGCCTCGCTTCAGTAGTAATCATGTCTGCGGGTCTCGTGGGCTTGCACGCGGCCGTTCTTAAGCTCGACTCATTTGACGCGGATCTGCGGTTTATGAGTTTAAATGATATCCAAGAAGTTCTTGGAAGGACGGAAAAGTCAGAAGCATTGACGCAGGGAAAGTTGTTGGAGGATACTGTGCGCGCCGTTGCCAAGACGATCAATGACCCCATTTCTGAGGTTCAGAACCAAGCCGTCAAGACGGTGGGCCAGCTGGTCCAGTTTCTGAACGATGCCGCAGTCATTGTGCTTGTAGATCTTCTTGAAAGCTCAAGATCCGGACCCATCAAGGCCCTGGCTCTTCGAGCGCTCCTCGACAATTGCCGGATATCGCCGGCAATTGCTTCGGCTGTGGCTACGGCTGTTTCCAAACACCAAGCTGCCTCTGATCATACGCCATCGATCGAGGAGTGCGAGGTTGTCAATGGCGTGGTAAGGCGGTTCGGTGCCTTTTTGAAACAGGACCATGTTGCGTTCTTTCTCGACTACGCTCAGCGACTGGTACAGGCAACTGGTATTGCCAACAGCGGAATCATCAAGCGCAGAGCATACGACACAATGGCGCTGCTTGCCCCCTATGAAAGCGACGAGCTGTGGGAGCAGCAGGCCCAGGCGTTGGAAGCCAGCCTGCGCAGCCCTTCTACTGCCACCAGCGGCCTGCAACTTCTTAATGGGCTGTGCTCAAGTGCGCCTCAGCGAGTAGCCACCCTTAACGGTCTCTTTGCGTTGGTGCAGAAACTGGCCGTGATTCCGGAAAGTGAAGATGCGCCCGTGGATGTGCCTGAACAGGCCCTGATGGCTCTGCAGGTGCTGTACTTGCAGGATCTTGCGGAGCCCGAGCCGCTTGCTGCACTTGTGAAAGAGTTTCTGGCATATCATCCAAACTATGTTGGAAATGATAGCGACGGCTTCGAGAGCGATGACGGCGAATTTGAGGTTTCCGAGGACGAAATGGACGAGTTTGACGAAGACACGTCCTGGAAACTGCGCCTGAGGGCCGCGCATCTGGCAGCTGTGCTTGTCAACCAAAGCATCAACAGTCTCAATATTTCCGAAACCACAAAGGAAGCCCAGCTCCTCGAGAAAACCGCCAAAAGTCTCATCAGCCCGCAGGTGGACCTGCTGCGGATCGAGACCGAGGAGTCGGTGCGGGAGACCGCCGCCACTGCGTTGGCCGCCTATGCTGCCGAGCCCGCGTATGCCCGCGACGTCGAGCCGTACGGGCAGACGCTGCTGGAGATTGCGTCCAAGCATGCGTCTGCGCCGCTGCTGGCCATGCTGTCGGCGCTGTCGCGAGCCGGTGTTGTTGGCAGCAGCAGCCAGCAACAAAAAGAGATCTTCAAGCTTGCCAGTGAGGCTGGTCAGCGGCCGTCCACGCTGCAAGTGTCGCTGCAACTTCTGGCCGATTTGGGCGCCAAACAAAGGCTTTCTGCAGACCCGCTAGTAGTGCAAACCGTCGAGGCAGGCCTCAAAGACGACCAGTACCAGGTGTTGACTGTTGCGGTTGAAACGGCGCAGGCCATTGGACTAGCCGAGCTGGCTCTTCCTGTTGCGCACCTCACAAGCCGTCCCATCGACCCTACATTGCGGGCGCTTGCCCTTCGGGCGGCAGCCGTTCTGGCCACCAACCAAGACGTTCTTGAGGTTGTGGTGACTGTGCTGGCGCGCGACTACGACGTGCGCGACGCGGCTGCACATGCCCTGCGGGTCATCTTGGAGAAATCGCAGCAGTTTCCTGCTGCCGGTGTGGATATTGCCGTGCCCGTGCTGATCCAGATGCTGGGCACTACCGGCACCGTGCGGGCGCCTGTGATTGCCGGTTTACGCGCCCTAGAGCTTGTGACTGCATATGCCTCGCGCAATCAAGTCCGCGATATCGCGGCTGCGGTTCTACAGGTGCCCAATGACGTGGCTCTGGCCGAGTACCGCTGCGCGGTGCTGGCGACGATTGCCGATGCCCCTGGCGTTGCTGCGTTTGCCGAGTCGGCTGCGGTCGAGTACTCTGACCGGCCAGGTGCTGAGGGCGCTCTGGGCGCCGTCGCCGGCCTATGGGGAGCATTGGCGGCTGTGTCGAGCGATCCTGCGGCGTTGCGGGCGCGGGCTCGCGAAATTGGCCGCCGCAACCCGTTCTGGGCCACCGTCGATGCCGAGATCACCATCAAGGGCAATCTCAGCGCCGATATCCCCGAGGAATCGGCTGGCGAGTACTCTGTGGAGGTGATTCTGGCGCTTGCCAAGCGCGGCAAAGTGCTGGCCACCGTCGCCGAGCTCGCTGGCCGCCGCGATGTGCAGCCGCTCGTGCTCGGCAAGGCGCTGGCGGCGGCTGCGGTTGCCAACCGCGACGAGCAGACGCTGCTTTCGCTGGTGGATGTCGAGCGGGCCGATGTGTTCCTTGTTGCGTTGAACGAGCTGCTGGGCGAGTCGCCGGTGGCTCCGGGCGTTGCCGCGGCCGCGCAGCAGCTGCTGCGATCCGGCAGCGATCTCGACATTGTGGGCAGCACGCTGGGCAGCCTGGTTTTGCTGGACCAGTCGGCGCTTGTTCTCAAGGGCTGGCCCGCGCGCGTGCAGCTTGCCGGTGCGCAGGTTGCGTTCAAAAAGAGCCGCAGCAAGAAGCTGCGGTCGTCGCTGGTGGACGTGTTTGTGGCCGAGGCCGCCAAGCCCGACGACGAGTTGCGGCTCACGGCGCTGGACGCGCTCGGATGGGCGCTGCAGACGCTGCCCGAGGCGGTGCTGAACGTGGCTCCGCGCATTCTGCAACTGCTGGCGCCAGCCACTATCGTCAATCCGGACCGCATCCGCGTCATGCAGGTGGGCCCGTTCCGGCACCGCGTCGACGACGGTGCGGCCACCCGCAAATCGGCGTTCGAGGTGCTGTACTCGCTGACGGCGCTCGCGCCTGAGCGCGTGATTGCCGCCACCACCAGCACCGATCTTACGGATATTCTTGTGCGCGGTCTCAAGGACGAGCACGAGATCCAGCTGCTGGCGCTGCGCATTCTGGAGACGCTCGCGGCGTTCCCCGAAAGTAGCCGCGTGCTGGCGCCGTCTGCGCAGGAGCTGCACAAGGCTCTCGCCCAGATCGAGGCCGCCAAGGTCAAGGAGACGGCCGTCAAGCAGGTGCACGACCGGCACCAGGCCCTGCTCAAGGCCGTCCAGAGCACGCGGCAGGTCCTCCAGGAGCGCGTCTTGTAGGCTGTGCATCCCTTACTCCATTTTAGTATATATTGCTTCTCTCAGCTACGCATGCTCTCTGCAAAGCTCTATAGCGGACGTGTTTGTGGGGGATTCCCCCGCACCCCCTGGGCCGCCGTAATGGCGTCAAGAAAACTATAGAGCTGGTGTTTGCAGTTGCCTTGCACCACCGGGCCATGTAAAGGCAGTGGTATGTTTCCTTTGAAGAGCTCGTCTACTGCATTCCGAGGTGATGCCACCCCCCAGTCTGTCGCCTTAAAGCGGAAGCAACAAGCTATAGCATGGGTGAGTTAAAACGAACACGAGAAGAGTTCCAGAGAAAGCGAGAACAGAGGTACAAAGAAAGGAAAAAAAGGGGCAGAGAGGAAGAGCTATCTGTACATTAATCTATTAGGATACAATATCTGAAATAAAAGGGGGTCATAAAAATAGTAGCCAAAACGCTACGAGACTAGGCATTAAGACGGTAGGTGAGGGCCTCGGAAATCACCTCGACATAGGGCCACTCTTTGGCCGAGTCCAGCACGGCCAGAACCCGTTTCAGCGCCAGCGCCGACAGCGGTTCGGGCGAGGACTCGGTGGAGGAGCGCAGCAGCACCTTTGTTGCGCGCGCGACAATGCGCTTCTCGGTGTCGGGCAGCGGCTGCTGATGCGTCTCGATTTCCTTGAACGTCTCGGACAGCACAAACGCGCAGTCCACCAGACACAGGATGGTGTGCAAAAACAGGTTGCCGCCGTTCTTGGCATCACGGTCCGCCAGCGACACGGTGTCGAGCGCGTAGTTGGCCGACGCCAGCAGCCCGGAGAAGCCCGTGTGGCGCAGATGGTCGAGCTCGAGATTCATGCCGGCAAAGTCGCGGGCCCAGAACCGTTCCTTGACGGGGATAAGATCCACGTAGGCGCGGATATAAGCGAGCGACGCCAGCGGCACGCAGTCGCTCATGATGGGCCCAAACTTGGACTGCGGGTCCAGCGACGAGTAGGGCGAGTTGGACCAGGTGGTTTCCCACGCGCGTACCACACCTACATTGATGAGGTTTCTTGGCTGAGCGCCGGGCATCAGCGACTTTTGGGCGCGGCGCCCGGCGATCTCCAAGTGGATGGCGTACGCGAGGTTCAGCAGCACAAACTGCGGGATTTTATCCATGATGGGCTGCTCGGACAGCAGCACCGCAAAGCAGTGGCCAAAGTTGGGGCCGCTAAACACCTTGTTTTGCAGGTCCCGCTCGCACACAATGGTCCACCACGCGTCGGCAGATGACGCATTCCACAGATCCTCCTCGGAGGGCGCGCCGCACTGCAAGTCCTGGTTGGTCACGATCGGCGGCAGGCCGTACATGGTGGTCATGATGGCTGCAACAGCATGCACGGCGTACATGGTGCGCACGCGCTTCTGGGCCAGCAGGAAATGGGCCCATTTTTCGGGCACGCTGGCGTTCAGAAGATCGAGCTTGCCAATCGACTCGCCGGGCGGACGGTGCAGGCCCGCCGCGCGAGCCAGCTTGCCCAGGCGTTGTGCCTGGTGCACGGCCAGCTCGTTTTGGCTGCGCGAGCGGTGGAAAAGACCATACAAAACGGCCAGCACCGACGCCTGCACGAGCCACAGCGGCACGGACGGGCCCACGGACGAGCTCTCGCCGTTGATGTCAGAGTACATGCGGATGCAGTCGCGCGAGACGTCGTAGATGCGGCGCGACGCCTCCATCTCGCCCAGGTACAGCGCGCCCAGCGCGGCCATGGCCATCACCAGGGCCATGTTTTCCGAGCTCAGCTGCGTGTTTGCGTGCACGAAATGCAGGTGCGGGTTGAAGTTCTTGTGGTACGCCTTGACGTACCGCTGCACCTCTTGGCTCGACGGCAGCTGCTGCACGGCGCCCTGGTGCGACGCATTGAGCGGATGCCGCTGGTCAGTGGGCGGTACCAGCGACGGCGCGTCCTGGAGCTTGCTGTTTGCAACAGGGAACGACAGCTCGAGCTCCGACGGCGGCAGGTCCTGTGCCGTGAGATCGAGCTCCTGCGCCATGCTGGGCGCCGCGCCCGAAAAGTGCTGCTCGGGCCAGTTCCAGTTCTTTTGGTAGTCGCTTTGCACGGTCGTGCCCCAGTTGGAGCTGCCCTGGTCGGGCTGCTGCTGCATCAGCGGCTGGTGCTGCCAGGTGTCGGGCTGCCAGCTGGTTTCCGGCTCGACGCCGAGATCCAAAGTGCTGGCAGAGTCGCGGTGCACCGACGGCATCATGAGATGTTTGGGGTCCGACGGGTCCATGGATGCGGGATCCAACAAATCGAGATCGGTGGACAGCGTATCGTTGGAGAAACCATCGACGGCAAAATCGTCATCGACATGGATGAAATCGTCAAACATCTTTTGGCTAAGCTGCCGGTTGAAGCCCTCGATGGTTGCCGCGTCGGGCACCATCACGCTGGGCACCAGCGGATCGCGGGCCGACTGCATGCTGTTCAAGTCCGGAGCAGCAGAGTGGCTGCTGCTGCCGTTGAGGTGGTGCATAAACGGCATGGGCGAATCGGTAGGGTGTGAGTGCAGCGGCGCCGAGTGGGCGGGCGACTCGATAAAGTGTGGCGAGTTGAACTCGTTGGACAGCGAAAGCCGGCGGGCCTCTGCGCTGCCAAAATGGCCGCGCTGCGACGACACAGAGCTCTGCCGCAACATGTTGCGCGGCATGGCCGGCACCTGCGACAGCAGCTGCGGGTTGATGCAGCCGGCCTCGTTGGAGGCCGTGGACGAGCCCATGCTAAACGACGACTGCGAAAAAGGCGTGGCCAGATCGATGGGATCCGGCACGCCAAACTCGGCGCCGTCCTGCGCATAGGCCTGCGGGGTCGAGAAGCCGACCTTCTGCGCGCCGCCCAGAGGCGGGTGGGTGGCTGCGTAGCTGTCGACGTCCTTGAATCGCGCGTACGAGGTGGCCGACGCGGCCGAAAACGAGCTGGACCGCGACGCCCGCGTGCTGACGACGCGGCATGGTGGCGCCATGGATCGCAACGAGTCCAGCTCGTGCTCCAGCGGGTTCAGCGGCAGCCAACTCCGCGACGGGAACTGCGGCGCAGCCGTCGCAAAGTGCGGCGTCGCGTTTGTGGGGGTTCCGTCCGAGTGCGTGGGCGACGTGGTGCTTGGCGGCGAGATGCTGGCCGAAGACGGCGCCGCGGCCCGCGCGGCGGCTATCGATGCGCGGCGTTTGGTGTGAACACCGGGCCCTGATGGCGGCAGGCAGTCGGATTTGGGCGGTGTGAAGGACGCATGGAGTTTCTGCTTGTGGCGCAAAAGCAGGTCTCTGCGAGCAAACGACCGCTCGCAAACAGGACACTGGAAAGGTTTTTCTTTGGTATGGGAACGCTCGTGGCGCTTAAGATGCTCGAGCCGCGCAAACGAGCGAGTACACACGTTGCACACGTAGGGACGCGGCTTGTCGGTCTTGATCTGGACCGACTTTGGCGGGATCGGTTCGGTTTTCACCGCATGTTGACTCTCAACCATAGTCTGCTTGTTAGTATTAAAGTTGGGGGTGCGCGGGGCTGGTTGGTCGATGATGCTGTGTGGCTTTTTCAAGAAAATGACTCGGCCTTACCAACGTAATGTGGGCCGACAGCCCGATTAGGTAACGCCAGCCATGTATCCGCGTAATCGCCATGCAGGTTGCATGAGGTGAAGGCCGATATTGTCCCGTATGTGGGGCTTGCTGGGCCCGATAAAGCAATATCGGTATCTTCCTTGGATATTATAGCACTTTAATGGCCACTTCAAAAATTGCCCGCATTCCATGCTTTGCCATCTGAAACATGTGGCCGTGGAATTTTGCTCCATGGATTCCATGCCGCAACCCTAGTGACTAACTCGGATTAATCTTGCGCCCCTGACAGGCTGACAAACGTTTACCCCAGATTTTTCTGCCCCCCGACCCCACAAGGGTCTATCCGGGGTAGGGCGAGAAAAAAAAAAGTCACTGCACGGGCAGCCGGCTGAGCCCCTTCCGCTTAAAACACGCCAAAGGCGCGAGTAAACAGCAGGTAGCACCAATAACAAATCTCTTCGAGGCAGCAAGTCATAGGCAACGCGAGGCGAGGGGGGCGCAAAGTCAACCAAGCATGAGCCACCGCTATCTGGGGCTGGCTATTAGGGCCCCCAATTGGGGCTCCGGCTGGCAAAACCGTTTCCAAGTGGTACTATTGGCAAATCCGCACGAGTTTTACAGGGTCTTGAGATCTCCAAACACATCATTTTCCCTCCATTCTGGGGACTGAGTACTTACCATTTCTGCACGGTAGTGGCAAAGGGGGTAGGAAAAGGTAAGCTAAAATCGGGGGGATGACAGAACCTTAATAATTGCCGCTCACCGACATGCATATGCACGTTCCCTTTCCAACGAGATGCGCTTATGAATACCGCCAACCGTTCTCCAGGCCGAATTGAACACAGTAGGAGCCGTAAGTTTACATATCTTTGAATACCTACAACAGTGCCAACAATTCTATTTTTAACCTCAAAGTTGAATAAGCCGCAGCTTATCTAGGCGCTGCTGCACTCCGTGTCCCCAGATTTTCGCTGGGGGGATAAGCTTGGCACTGTCAAACCGGCTCGGGTTCCGTGTCCATTTAAGCCGCATTCTGGCACATTCCGGTACATGCATTAGGTTCAATTGAAGTATGCCAATTGACCCCGTCAACATATGTATGGGTGCACTGCTCGACCTAGAATAATCAGAGTTTTTTTTTACCTTCGGATCGGTGCACCTTCTAGGCATACCCAACTGGTTGACGTCACCAAGCTTTTCATACTTTCACGATAATAGTGAATGCCGCTAAGAAATACCCCACGCTTTAAGTTCAGAAAAGTGGTCCCCCTAAAAATGCCTTAAGGAAACATTATTAGACTCATGTTGGATCCTGTAGGTGCTAACAGGACCGTTGCTATACTGCACTAACTTGAATCGAATGTGGTGGATAGGCACAGCAAGCCGCCCGTCTAGGGCAAGGGGCCGCACCAGCAACCAATCACAGCGATCCAAGCTGCAGCCGCACTGATACATGATGCAAATGCGGCATGCAGGAAAACCGGGGTAGGTAAGCCGGTGTGGATAGGGGTTTCAAGCGGCCCTAGCACGCTGGGCCCCCAAACAGACAGGGGTCGGACTGCGCCGGAAAAATCCGAAAGAAGACGTTTTATGTCGTTTAGTTGATTGGATAAAATGAAAAGATGGGCCATATTCTAAAATTTTCCCGCTTTGAACCAAGCGGGCCAGAACAAGACAAGGCTTAATCTGGGTGGGCACCCAGCTCGTGGTTACCATGGTTACGCCAGGCCCTTAAAAGGGTGCCGTAAGCTGAAAATTTCACCGACTCCTTTAGACAAACTGCAGTCTACCGTAGAGTGGCCGCCTAAATGCGCCGAAGTCATCGCCACTGTTCTAGTGGTCGGCTTTTGGTTGCTTTAGTAGCGCACTTGACGTCCTGTGTGGAATGTAGTGATTGAGGAGTCGAAGATTAACCAGGCTTCATAAGAACCCGTCGTTTTTATTTAACCAGCGCCGTGGTGTCAGAGAAGTCTGATATTCAACTCATCGAGAATTAATAGTACAAATAAGAACAACTGTCTCTGATTAAATATTACACGGGCCGTTGGTTAATGATGCATTGGATCAACCACTCGCGGCCATACACTAGGGTTTGTGGAAGCACCAGCTGCCGGCACATGCGCAGAACCATGCCCGGCTCAGAGATCGCAGGCAGATCTGCCTTTCGATCGGTGTCTATGACAATGCTTCCTGACGGAGCCTGGTCGAGTTTTGAAATGAGAACTGGTGGACGGGCGGTAGCGGCCATCAGCAGCAGTCGTAGAGGCAGGCTTTTTTCCACGTCCAGCAGATAAATAGCACTGGCAATGGGCCCCAGTGCGAGCCGTCGTTGCAAAAACTGCTGGGAAAGTGTTTGGCCAGCGTCGAAGCGCTCTCGAAAGTCAGACACATCCAGACTTATGGCTGCGTCCATGACTTGCGAGTCGCCAGCA
The DNA here is from genome assembly GCA_022577695.1 of Wickerhamiella spandovensis. NCBI lineage: Eukaryota > Fungi > Ascomycota > Dipodascomycetes > Dipodascales > Trichomonascaceae > Wickerhamiella > Wickerhamiella spandovensis. The sequence goes on along the minus strand of JAKIRT010000019.1, from coordinate 71,958 downwards.
GCCAGCACATAATCGGTCCAGTTCTCTAAAAACTGGTTCTGAGCAGCACAATCAAGAATAAACCTATAAGAAAGACAGGGCCATCCGATAGCCAAGCCTTCCAGATATTTTGGGGTCTTGATTGGCCGCGACGCAATCACCGCCGCGAACTTGTCGCCAGATTGGTCGCCAGATTGGTCGCCCTTCCATCTGAGCTCCATAGATCCCGAACTCAGGGCCAGCATATCGGTAATCCCGGAACTGAGAATGCGGCCACCCAGCTTTTGAATCGCCGCACTGACCTGATCCGAGCAGCTATGGTTGGCCATCGTCACGGCGAACACACTGCCTTCGAAAATGCCGGGGTCTTTGCGGAACCGCTTCTCTGCTCGACTGAGAGGGCGGCTCAAAGGACGGCTTGGTGGCCGGCCGGTGCTAGTATCGATGGATACAGTCCGGTGAAGCGAATTGTCCGGGTTCGGGTCCTCTGGATGCGCTCGCTGCCACTCTGCAAATAGCGGAGCAGTCAGAACAACGTCCTTGACATACACAGTCAAAGTCTCTGGTTTCGAATTGTTGTATTTGCGTTTGAGCCGCTGGATGCGGGCCATATCAAAGCCCGAAACCGTCGCAATGTCAGACCCTTCTTGAGAAGAATGGAGATCCACAATCGTGTAGCGGGCATTGCCCTTATAGTTTACCTTATCGCCAGCAACAAGCTCCAGTAAGCGGGCTCTACAGGGCTTGATTTTGCCTTGCTCTGCAGTGCCAAATATAACGTCCATCTCGGCTTCAGGATCGTCCTTGAGCAGCAGATACTGGTTGGGGTTCACAGCAGTAGCAGGGTACCATGTTGTTCCCCAGGGCACCAACAAACACACCTGATCAGGGGTTGCGGAAACAATTGAAGATGTCCGGGCAGTTACTCCCTGGGTGAATTGTGGGAATTGGCCGCTAAACGCCACTGGTGGAGGCGACTTGAATTCGCTGGAGATGGTGGAAACGGCATTGCGCAGAGGATGCGGCCGGCCGATGTTTCTTGGAGCAGGGGTCTCGAATTCTTGGGAAACGGTTCTCCTTGCTCTCCGGACTGGCGTTTTGAAAGGCGTCTCCTCGATTATTCCCAGGTCTTCTTCATAGTTGTCTGCATGATCGTCTTCATGATCTTCATCATGGTCTCCATCATGATCTCCATCCTCCCTGTCCTCAGTATCGCTAGGAATAGCATCAGCATCCAGCGCATTTTCCCTAGGTCCAGGACGTGCAAATGGCGTGCCAAAGACTTGGACATCGTCAGAGTCTCCAGACGGCTGGAATCCGAGGAGCAGCCTCTGCGTTTCGTTCAAAGGAGCTACCTGCTGCGTCGCGTCGTAGCTAAACAGGTTCGCTCGAGGAGTAGCCACCAATTGCGTGCGCATTGGGCTCTGCCCTAGATTGTTCCCGAGATTATGGCCAAAATTATGGACCTGGCCAGGCGTAGCCACTTGCTGAGTTTCAAAGAAACCATCAGACTCGATTTCTTGGCTGATGTTCTCGGGGTTCTGGTGACCGGTCGGGCTAGGATTCGTGGTATCGATCGCGTCTGGATCTACAATCTCTTGTGTGATATCTCCAGCTTTAGATACAGGGCTCGACGAGTCAAGATCATGTTGGGTCATTGTTTGCGATACTTGAGTTGCAAACATGTCTGCATCGTCCATGCGCTGACAGTGAGTGATCCGAGATCGAGTAGTAAGGCTATCGTAAGGGGATAAGGAAAAGCTAAGCTACTTTAGACGCTCGTATATTTGGCCATCGAGGTTACCTCCCCGAATTGCGCCAAGCATATCGGCCATATTATTGACAAGCTCTACAAGTTGCCCACGGTCAATGCCCTCGAGAGCATACCACTTCTGATTATCTTTTAGAGCCACCTGCTGATGCTGATGCTTGACCGTCCAGTAGAAGGCTCCGGCGGCAATCTGATGAGAGGTATAAAGCACACTGAGCATGGTGCGGCACGAGTCGTTGATGAAATTAGTCGCCAGGGTTGTAAAGTTCTCAACCTCGCCCATGCCATAAAGAGATGTCAGGCGAGCCAGCGCCTGATAAGGAGAATCAATCGACAGATCAAAGAACAAGCCCTCCAACAGGGCTTCCTCAGTATATGTGATAGTATCGACCCATCGCTCAAAGTCTTTTGATTTCTCATCGACCTGGAGCCGAGGGTTTTTGGAGGCCACTCGCGTGCATACAAACGCTACCTCGCGGATCCGCCGCGGGGTTTCCTCGGCCTTGGATGCTAGAAAAATACAAGCCGCACCAGCTTCATAGTAGTGGAACCGCTTAAGCGAGTAGCGTGTGTAGAATCGATGCAAGTAGCATGCTGCAGTATAGATAGTAATGGGCGGCAGGTTCAGCTGCGTACTGACCTGGACAATAAAGTTGACGCCTTTGGACTGGCGAAGAAGCTCATCCTCGTAGGGAATTCCGTCCCTAGCGCTAGGACTATTTTGCTTGACTTTGGAAAGCGGCAGCGTCCATCGTGGTTTTCGCCGGAGCTTGTCCATTACAAATGGCCTCCAGTGCCGGTTCTACTTTATGCTCAGCTCCTCTCCCAAGGCGCTCCTAAGGCTCCCCAAGCACTCCCAGCTGGCACGTATTAGGCATTCCATGCAACGCTCGCACCTGGTCCTAACCTGGGGGTTTCAAGATCTCTAGGATCTTGAAATACACGATACTAAATGTCTATAGCTTAATTGGCTCATTGTTATCTTGTCCTAATCTTAGCTTAATCTGAGCTTTGATTCTCGATCGTGCCATACTTATCTCGAGTTCTTTGTTTAATTCTAGATTCGATGTAAAGCGGGTGCCCGGATGCCAAGTGCCGGATTCCCCGGACTGGTTGGGTTAACTTCATGCCCACGATGATTGATATATTTAGAAGGTGGGGGTAGTGTGTTGAAGGGTATTGGGTCATATGGGTCCTAGCGTGGGGCTTGCATGACTATGTCTTCTGTGGTTACAAGCACGCAACCCAAAGTGGGATGAATGCTATAGGGCAGCCAACAGGCTCCAAACAACCGGCCACAAGCGCCGGTATTAAAGTTACTAGACACAGACCCGGCCCCAACTAAACTACTCCTGCGAGAAAATCGCCACAACTGCGAACAATATCCTCCTGGTCTCTCCATTTGGCCATAAACGGTTGCTGCGGGGTACATGTCCCACGTAGGGTACCCCACCCCATGTGGTGTTTGCATGCATGAACAATGCCTATAGGAGGGGTTATTGTTGTTTCATGTACCAACAAAGGCCCACAGTATTCGCAAAAAGTGGCCTCCTTAGTGCTATCAATGCTGCTATTTATATTGTATATTAATATTTATAAAAATCTTTGCTGGTTGGCCCAAAAGCCTCGGCGGACAGATATGCCCGTGTTGACAAAATCGTGCATATGCCGTGCATAAAGATCTAGTATGAGCAGTTTATTCAGAGCGCATATATAATGGAGGCATCGAACAGTGGGGTTCCCTGTAGGTCTCTTCCTTCTCTGGAAAATAAAAAAGTATGCGCTTCTTCTCTCAGCTTCTCGCCCTTGTTTCTCTGCTCGTGAGCGTCTCTGCTATTCCTGTCCCTGACAGCGGCTCCACCGATAACTCCGCCGCCGTCACTACTTTTGTTGCTCATATCACTGATATCACCTATCAGCTGGGAAACCTGACGTCGTTGGCCAACGGCATCCAGAAGAACCAGATCCTGTCTGCCCTTAAGCTGCAGGGCCAGGTGATCACCCTGATCAAGACTCTTGACCAGACCACTAGCGACCTCAAGAAGGTTTCCAACTTCACCCAGCAGGAGGCCATCACCGTGGCCAGCCCCGTGCTGCAGCTGAGCACACCCATTCAGAATACCCTGACTGCCATTGTCAACAAGAAGAGTACTTTTGACCACCTGGTGCTTGGGTTTGTTTCTATTTCGTTTATTGTCAAGGGCGATATCCAGGTTCTTTTGGGCCGCGTCAACACTCTGGCTGATGCCCTCAAGAGCAGACTGCCATCAGCGTTCCAGCCTGCCGTTGTTCAGGTTGTTACTGGCATTCAGAATAACTTCAACTCTGCTCTGCAGGCCTACTCGAGTACCCCTCTGCTGAACTTTTAAGTTAGGCATGTAGCTATATATTCATTCTCCGATTATAATGATTCGACTAACTTTGTGCTATTCAGCAACTGGCGCGATTGGTCCGGCAGACATAGCAATCCCAAATGGCCTAAAAATACTTATGAAGTTATCCACCATCCGCACACCGTTGAGTCGGTCGGTAAGGGTACGGGTATGATTTCAAATGATTCCTGCTTGGTAAAAGGGTGCTATGCTTGAACGGCCCTGGAGATCGGTAAGGGTAAGGACAAGGTCCCGATGGCCCCTGCTTGGTAAGGGGTACCCCACCTTTTCGGCAAGGTATATAGTGCGCGGATCAAGGTTTAGATTTGTCCAATGTCTTCCAACCTTTTTCAATTGAATCGCAAAATCGCTTTGGTCACCGGTGGCTCCCGGGGTCTTGGTCTGGATATGGCCGAGGGCCTGCTTCTGGCCGGTGTTGCCAAGGTCTATATCAGCTCTCGCAAGGCCAAGGCATGTGACGAGGCGGTCGCCTACTTGAACAATGAGGTCATTGCCAAAAATGGACTCAAGGGTAAAGCAATCTCCCTTCCTGGTGATGTTGGTAACCGCAAGGGCGCCGAGAAGCTGTTTGAGGACTATACAAAGCTAGAATCAGGACTGGATATTCTGCTCGCCAATGCCGGTGCGACTTGGGGCCAGGATTTCGAGACCCATCCCGATTCGGCAATTGGCAAGGTCTTGGACCTTAATTTGCGGGGCGTGTTTTCGACCATTCAGCTCTTCACTCCTTTGCTGCTCAAGAACGCTACTCCTGAGGATCCTTCACGCGTGCTCATCACTGGCTCGGTCGCTGCTCTTCGTACTGGTCTTTCGGGCGGTACTTATGGCTACTTGGCGTCAAAGGCAGCTGTGCACCATCTTGGCAAGACTCTTGCCGTTGAGCTTGGCCCTCAGGACATCACCGTCAACATTTTGGCGCCGGGATTCTTCCCCACCAAGATGTCCAACGGTCTGCTGGAGGTTATTGGCCAAGAAATGATCGACTCGAACCCTCGCCGCCGGCTGGGCCAGAAAAACGATATCATTGGTGCAGTCGTTTACCTATGCTCGCCTGCTGGATCATACTTAAACGGTGTTGTTTTGCCAATTGATGGCGGCAGCTACCTTGGCGGCAAGATCTAAGCTAAATAGCTAAATAGCTGTCTACAAGCATTCTCATTTGAACTCGAAACAATGTACTACTGAAATTTACTGAACGTTACTGAAAGTTAGCTGGATGAGTTTACTTGATAAACTCGAGAATGGCAGCATTGATCTCCTCAGGGTGGGTGGTGTGCATACCATGGGGGAAACCCTTGAAGATCTTGAGGGTGCTGCCCTTGATGAGCTCGTGCTGGCGAACCGAGGCAATCTTGTAAGGCACTATCTGGTCATCGTCACCCTGGAGAATCAACACAGGCACCTTCAAAGCCTTCAGGTCCTCAGTCTGGTCGGTCTCAGACAAGACCTTGACGCACTCGTACTGGCCAATTGCACCACCAGTCTGGCCCTGGCGCCACCAATTGCGGATAACACCCTCAGAGGGCTTTGCTCCCTCTCGGTTGTATCCGTAAAAAGGACCCGAAGGCACATCCAGATAGAATTGAGCACGGTTATCGATGATACTCTTGCGGAAGCCATCGTAGACCTCAAGCGGCACGCCATCCGGGTTGGACTCAGTCTTGAGTAGCAGAGGCGGAATGGAACTCAAAAGCACAGCTTTGGCGACCCGGTCCTGGGGCTGGCCGTACTTGGCAACGTACCGAGCAACCTGGCCACCACCGGTGGAATGGCCGACATGAATAGCGTTCTTTAGGTCCAAGTGCTCAACAACAGCAGAAGTGTCCGAGGCATAGTGATCCATGTCGTTACCGTAGCTGACCTGGCTAGAGCGGCCGTGGCCACGACGATCGTGGGCAATGACACGGTAGCCCTTGTTCAAGAAGAACAGCAGCTGGTTGTCCCAGTCGTCGGCAGTCAAGGGCCATCCGTGATGGAAGACAATAGGCTGGTCTTCCTTGTTGCCCCAATCCTTGTAGTAGATTTCGGCTTTATCAGAAGTGGTGACAAAAGGCATTGCGGTTGATCTGACGATGGTCTGTTAGCTATGAAGCGAGCGAATATATAGTGCATGATATACCCCAACCCCAACCACTTAATAACTGCAGGCATCTAGGTGTTCGTAAGCCAGATTGCTCTCGATTGTCAGACACTGATTTCAAAGCACGCATTGTGTAATACTGGTGGGTGATTACAGAGAGAATAGTGACAGCCATCGAGGCCAGGGCGTGCCTAGCGAGGGCCCGAGGGTACGGAAAGGAAAGGTCTAGACTCCCAGACCGGCCCCGGGCTTGGGGGCACTGAAGCTGGTGAGGCACTGAGGAGCCGTGAGTGGGGGTCTTACCGAGAAAGTGAGCGAAAAAGAAATGATAGAATAAAAATATAGTTAAAAAATATATGCAGGTTGTGAAGATCCTTTCCCCTCTTTTTTTGGTATTCCCCTCATAGACGCACCTAGATGTTCCAGGTGTTGTAGGAGCCGCAGATCATGCACTTTCGCCCCGCAACGTGAAACTCGGTGCGCGACTTTCCCCGACAGTCGTTGCAGCGGACACTTACATGCAGGTTGGCGTACTCGGGAGGTAGGACTTCCTGTTCGATTTCCTTTTCAATGATGCTAAACAATGCAGTGGTGTTGATGGCAGACCGTGCGCACACGGGACAGCGGTAACTGGATTTCATGTAAAAGTCAAAACATGCTTGGTGGATAGGATGGCCGCAGGGCATAAATAGAACCGGACGGGTGGAACTAAATAGGTTTTCTTGGCAGATAGGACAGTTGGAGCGCGTACTTTTCTCAACACACACATGGCTATCCATAAGATCAATTGCCATACACATGTCGCACGTTTTACAGTGATAAACATCAATACCAATGCCCTCGCCGACGCGGCAGATGCCGCAATCGTCGCAATGGAAGATTGGCTTTTCGGGGTCGCCGCTCCACAACCGACACACCCCGCAGTACTGCTCGGCCATCTCCTCGCGGCAGTGAGCACAATGCTTACAGGCCGGAGACGCCTGTAGACAAAGCATGCAGAGCATATACTGAGTTTTTTGCCGAGGAAGCTCGTGCATCTCTTCCTCGTTGTGACACAAGCGGCACGGGTACCATTTGTTGCACTCTGCACAAAGGACCTTGCAATTGCGCTCATAGTGAGCACAGCCGGGAATATCTGTGTCGGGCACAAAGCTCGGCTCGAGATCCTCCTCTGTAACAGTCACATCCACCACCGACGCTGCCGTGAGGGACTGTGCATCGTCGTGCAGCGCCTCGCCGGCAATGCCTATACGCGTATTATGGTCTAGTATGGCCTGCGACACTGTCGACAGCAGCATGCGCGATGCGCTGCGCAGCGTCTCGTTGAAGACTGACAGCGTCGGCATATGGCCGATATTGTTGAGGTCGGAATCCTCATCGTCTTCGTCTTCAGGCTCAGACTCGGACTCGATTTCAGTAAAGATGTTCTCGAGATTGAAGATATTATCGGGGAAAGAGAACGGCGGGCTATGCTGGGCCAAAAAGCCTCTCAGGGCCCGGCCAGCAATTGCCGCGGCGTCCAAACCGGCTCGGCTTTGTGGCTCCGCATTGCCTGTGCCATCACTTGCTATTGTGCCGGCCGTGCCATTTGTGCTGGTGCCACTAGTGCCATTTGCACTGGTGGTGGTGCCATTTGGGGAAGTAGCGTTCAACTCAGTAATGGAGTGGCTTCGGGAATGAGCCAACTGAGGCGAATGGGGAGAACCGTGCAAATGACTGTGGCTCAGCTGCCGAGAAAGACCGGGATGCACAGGGCTGCCTGGGCCCGGAAGACCAGGACTGCCTGGGCTTCCGGGAATACCCGGCTGCAGCGATTGGGGCCATGTCCATTGGGGCCAGGAAAGCGACGGTGCAGGGCTGGGCCAGGACGGCGTCCAGCCAGGCCCTCCTTTGCGAGGAGCGTCCAACGACGAGAACGGGTCGGCCCAGGCAAGAAGCCGGGCCTGGTAAGAGCGTAAAGTGGCCATTGACGGAAGACGGCCTATGGAATCCAACTCATCTTCCGGGTCAGAAGAAGAACTGTGATCCGATTGATAGTCCAATTCGCTCTCAGCTTGCGCATACCGGTCGCCGCCAGCCGCTAAAGACCGGCTCGGCGGCTCTGTCTGCTCCTGGGCTGCTGACATGGAGGTGGGACGGCTGACCGGGCCCCAGATCAGGCAAGGTTACCGCTCGCTGCTGCGGCACGGCTATCGGGCCGTCGACTACAAGTATCCGCAAACGCTTATTATTCGCAAGTATTTGGCCCAAAAGTTCCGCCAGCCGGAACCTGTGGCTCCGCAGACTTTGGCCAATACTGTGGAATTTGTAAAGATGGCTGCCCAATATACAGGCCTCGAGCGCAGATGCATCGCCAGCATAGTGCACACTGAGCATTCTCTTTACGAACGGAAACAATATTACAGCAAACAGCCATCTCGTCAAAAGAAAGATTCCCGCGAGTTTGAGTTTTCCAAGGGCTTTTACACCGACGTTCTACAAGGGCTTAACAAGAGCATGGACCTGTGTCTTTAGCCCAAGAATGGACCTCTGTCTCGAATGGGATTTCTTCTTTGTTTTCTTATACTAAAGGAGATTCTTGGTGGAGGCTGTTTGGAGTCGTTCTCGTATCTAGTTTATTCGTGTATGTTACTCTACTAGTCCATGCAGGCTAATCTCCACGCTCGCTCATGACTGTCTTGACGGGCTCGCTTTCCAAATAAAGGCCATGCTCGTAAATATAGCGGATCACGGAGCTCGGGACAAGATACTGCACGCTCATGTTCCTTCGGATGAACAGCCGCACCTTTGTGGACGAAATATCGTTATAGATCAGTTGCTTGATCACAAGCACATTGTGCCGGTGCTCGTACATGATGTCGTGTGAAAGCAGGAAGCTGCGCACATCCGAGCCTGTCCGCTCTACAATCATGCAGCCGTAGCGGCCCAAGATATGGTGCAGGTCGCCGTCCAGCCAGACATTGGGCTCGCCCATGCTTTCAATAAGATCGCCGCCAGCCAACAACATGATCTTGACGCCCTTCCGCTTGCCAGATGCAGTGCGCACGCCATTCCGCCGCACGTTGATCTCTTCATTGAAATGGTCCAGCACAACGGCAGTGCGCTGGTAGCTGGGCTGCAGGCTCTCCCATGCGTCCACCATCAACCACGACGATGTGCGCTCACATGCCAGCTCGCACATGCGCACGCGGTTTCGGGCGGGGGCCAGACCAGCCTTCTTGTAGTGGTCCGACACCGGCGAGTAGTAACCGCCGATGACCTCGAACCTGGTCTGATCGCGCACGGCATCCAGCGCCATCTCAAACATGCGCAGATGCAAATAAGTGATGGGCGAGAACGAGCCGCATGCCACCAGCACCAGCGGCGACTTTGATTCGTCCTTCAGCACCGTCGCCAGGCGGTGGGCGGGGAACTCGTACTTTTCCGCAGAGGTTGCTTGGCGGGTGACGTTAAGCGGCACCTCCTCCAGATTAGCGGAAATCTGGTACGCAGGCTCATGGATCTCAGGAACAACAAATTGTTGGCTGGGCGACTCGCTCTTGGCAGGGATACCGCGCGGGATATCTAGCGGAGAACTATCATGCCGGCTTGGACTAGGGACAATGACCTCATCTTTGCCGTCCCAGATCTGCTGGATGGGTCCATTGTCGGGGATCTGGCTCGACGGCATGTTTCGGACCTTTGTAGACATCTCGCTAGGAGGCACAAAGTTGGACGCCCGGCTCGGGTCCATTTCTATGGTGTGAGTTCTACTGAATCGACATGACTAACTGATCGTGTGATCGCATGCGCCCTTGCCCTACTGTACGGGGCACAGACCCACGCAGCTTGCCCGCAGCGGGGCTCTCAACAGGTGAAATTTCACCCTCGCCCTCAACGCCTTCCACCGCCTTGTCGGGTCCGTCAAAGTCTCCAAGTACTAGACAAAATCAGAGCAGCATGCAGATGGCAAACAGCAAAAATGACTAAAATAGGCACAAGGGCCTAAAAACATTGTTAAAGTTAAACAGTCTCTAACATCAATTACTCTCTTGGTTGTACTTGAGCCAATGGACATGATCCATGGTGAACTTACACAGCCGCTCAAAGTTCTCGTCTTGCCAGTCCTTAAATACATGCCCTCCACTCCATACAAGATCGCAAGCAACCCACTGGGCATCACTAAACAGCTCGTACTCAATGTCACGGCCAATCTTGCGCTTGACGCCAGACAGCTGGCCAAAGTAGCGGTGGTTGCGCAGCAACGGCCAGTCCACAGATTCCTGCTGGTGACTGAACAAAGCTCGGGCATTCAGCTTCATAACGTTGGCATGCATGCAAAAGTACTCGGGAACCCGTCCTGAGGCCCGCAGATCGTAGGTGCGGTAGTCCTGCACAGGATCAAACTGTAGCATACCGTTCAATTTAAAATCGTTGCCGTCCCAGAATCCTGCTCCATCAACAACAGTCTGTACCTGGTAGTAAGGAGCCTTGAGCACGGTGGCTGCGGCTGCAAAGGTCTCGCGACCGCCATGGCCAGGTGCTCCCTGCAGCAGCATGGGGTAATAAACCTTGTCGCCATGGATATTGTAAAACAGGGCCAGCAAAAGGGTGCGGAAATGGTTTGCTTTCGAGAAGAAAAGCTGGCCACCGTCGGTACTTCGGCCGGTAATGGCATTCTCGCGGTCCCATTGGGGCACGATATCTTCATAATTGTTTTCGGCAGAGAGCTTCCATTGCGGCCGGCCTCGGGCCCGCTTGCCCAGTGTTACTTTGGCAACATCATAAAACGCCGGTGCCTCTGTGCGTTCCCAGAAATCGGGGAACGTTATAAGTCCCTTATCTTTGAAAGGAGACTTGGAAAAGACTTTCGAAGGGTCACTGAGCACAAACGAATCGCTGTCCATATAGTAGTTGTTTTCAAAAGAGGAACTAAGCATGGCCAAGAGCTTAGGGGGGTATCCTGGAGCCAATCCTTTAACAATGTCAGAGCCATACATTTGCTCGAGCACTCTGCATCTTACGCCCATTCCCGGCAGCACTTTCTCACAATACTCTGGCTCATATTCCGACCAGGTGAGGAAAAAAAGTTCAACGGGGATGATAGCATTTTGTCTGCGTAATTGGCGCAGGGCCACCAAAAAGGAGGGGAAATAAGGACCAGCGGCAACGGTAACTACTCCCTGGCCCGAGAAAAGGTGAGATGCATCCGTGGGCAGAGCCGAAACTGCCTTGGCATGGACATTGGCTAACTTGGCCTTATCTTTATGGTTTACCATCAAAAAACGGTCCAAATAGGCACTTGTGGCATCAGCCTTGCCATCATGAATTTTGCTGAGCTCTCGAGACATCTGGTAGTCATAAGTACCAAGTGGATGGGAAATGCCCTTGAGGGAGCGCACATCGCGGATGTACTTTCCAACCAGACTAGCGACTTCTTTGCCATGCGGAGTCTCGTCCCGGAAGTTCCAGTACTGCAGAGAGTCGGGCCGGCGACCTGCTAGTAGTAAAAGAGTAAGAACAAAGCCAACCACTAAAAGGACGCAGACATTACGGTTTCTTCTCTGCATGGTTGGATGAGTGGAGGTTGTGGTCGTTTACCCGCTATCTGATTCGCAGGTCGACTAGAAATAAACACGAGTGACGGCTAGGATGAGAGTGAAGCACGTTGAATCAGCGATGCCGGTGACGTAAAACTATATATTTGGCACGGATCTGTTTGCAGGCTGCATATTTGATCTCATGAGCATTCTAGATTGGTAGCATCCGTCTACTGGAGACATATGTAATTAGGATAGTATTAACATTCAAGGTTCATGTTGCTCCGGTATTCGGCATGCAGGGTAGAAATTTGCAGCCAAAGTGGTGCGCATTGGATCGGGCGGCATCATGCACGCGGTACGTCATTATTAACCCCTGAATATTTTATCAACAAGTAACCCTGACAAATCTCGATTCAACGGCTTTCGGGGCCGGGTAGGCCCTGTTCTAGAAGCATTGCTTGCAAAGACAGAAGTGCCTTGCCTTGCGGTTGAAATATTTCTGAAAGAATGTGAGGCTAGGAATGCGGCTAACCTTAAGCTGCCAATTATCCGTCATGCAGCCATAACCCGTGATGCACGTTTCCGTGCCGTAACTTTTTGGTCATCCGGCAGGTGCTGCTGGACGCATAATCTAACCCTATCCATAAAAAGCCTGGAAAAGGAATAATAAACGAAAAACAAAATAATTAAAAACAAAATAAGTCAGCATGAAAAGTTGAGGATGATCTTAGAAGCGACCCTAGAGCATCCTACCCTAGAGCATCCTAGACCGCCATAGCACGGAACCAAAAAAAAACCATGAAATGTTAGCAAACAGCCAGATATACAAATAAAGATCACAACCTCAAACAGAGAAACCCCGGAGAAACCCCAGAGAAACCGGTGCTAACGATAATATTACAGCTAGCCAAGGCTATATATACTGTTTTTTTAGTCTACTCTAGTGCTCGTAGTTCTTGTAGCCGTAGATATGACGACGGCCAATGATCTCGCCAAGCGAAAACAGACCCAGCAGCTGCACGGCAATGGCACCGCCCTTGATCACCTGGTCCTTGTTGACGGCAGCGACACGGTCAAGCAGGCCCTGGGGGCTGGCCAGCGAGTTCTTGGCGCACTGGATGAACTTGGGGAGGTCCTGGGTGAAAACCTTCTGGAACACCTGGGTGGAAGGAGGCGAGAGGCTCTCCTTGGTCCACACGTACTTGCCGAGCTCGAGGCCGACCTTGGACCAGTACAGGGCGGTGTTGAGAACGGCGGAGCCCTTAGCGATCAGGCCAGCGGCAGAGCTCTGGGCCTTGGCGGCAGTGTTCTGAGCCTTGGCGGCAGCCGAGGTCGAGTTGAAGCGGACGTTTTGCAGGGCCTGGCGACGGACGATACGCAGCATTTGGAGGAGGGTTAGTAAATTTCACAACCAATGGGAGTTAGCGGTTGGGCAGGGGCCGTGGAAAGTCGCCGGACCGCCATTAGCAAGGGTTCCTGTAGCTGGAAATCTTCGAGGCTAAGTTTTTTATAGCACTAATTATCACGATCCGAGCGGCTTCAACTTTCATCATCTACTTATTTCATCTATTGCTACGGCTCTCCAACGGCTGGTAGTCAGCTGCTGCCCAGCCAGCTCAGCTCGCTCAGCTCAGCTATGCGGGAGTTAGGGGAGGGTTGTAAACGGGCAGGGCTGAGTAACGGCTCTCCAATGGAACAACCAATTGTCCTGGACCAGGGAACCGGCTTTGTTAAAATTGGCCGGGCAGGAACCAATTACCCCGACTATACATTCCCCTCAATTGTGGGCCGGCCCATTCTGCGGGCCGAAGAGCGCACCGATGGCCTGGATCTCAAGGATATCATGTGTGGTGACGAGGCCGAGAAGGTGCGCTCCGCCCTCCAGGTGTCGTATCCCTTGGAGAACGGCATTGTGCGGAATTGGGACGATGTGGAGCATCTTTGGGACTATTCGTTCTATGACAAGATGAAGATCACCCCCAGCGAGCACAAGCTGCTGCTCACAGAGGCCCCCCTGAACCCTCTGGCCAACCGCGAGAAGATGGTGGATATTATGTTTGAAAAATACGGCTTCAGTGGCGTCTACGTGGCCATCCAAGCGGTTCTGGCGCTTTATGCCCAGGGCATGAGCTCCGGCGTGGTGGTCGATAGCGGTGATGGTGTGACGCACATTGTGCCTGTTTACGAGTCTGTGGTGTTGAACCATCTTACCAAACGCATTGACATTGCTGGCCGCGATATCACGCGCCAGATGATCAATCTGCTGCTGCGGCGGGGTTATGCATTCAACCGCAGTGCTGATTTCGAGACCGTGCGCCAGATCAAGGAGAAGTTCTGCTACGTCTCCTATGACCTCGACTTTGACAAGCAATTGGCCGAGGACACCACTGCCCTGATGGAGACGTACGAGCTTCCCGACGGCCGCGTCATCAAGCTCGGCCCGGAGCGCTACCTGGCTCCCGAGTGCCTGTTCCAGCCTTACATGGTGGATAGTGAGGCTCCCGGCATTGCCGAGGCGGTCTTCAACACTATCCAGAGTGCTGAGATGGATATCCGCACCACGTTGTACAAATCCATCGTGCTGTCGGGCGGTACGTCCATGTACCCCGGCCTGCCCAGCCGCATGGAGAAGGAAATCAAGCAGCTGTGGCTGGCCAAGGTGCTCAAGGGCGACCCCACGCGGCTGGAAAAGTTCAAGCTGCGCATCGAGGACCCTCCTCGCCGTCGCCATATGGTGTTTTTGGGCGGTGCGGTGCTGGCCGGTATCATGGCCGACAAGGACCAGATGTGGATTTCCAAACAGGAGTGGGAAGAGGTTGGACCTCGCGCGTTGGCGAAGCTGGGTCCTAGATAGGCGCACGCGAGCGAGTTAAGCAAGCGGCAGTGTTATTTAGCTCAAAGATAGTAAAAGAAAGCTATAGAGCTGGTGTATTTCGCGGGGAGGGTTCCCCCGCACCCACTGGGCTGCCTTTGGCGGAGGCTCACTCTACGGCACTATAGTGTACTAGAGTAAACAGCTGCGGTATTCGTGGGGATTCCCCGGCACTCCCTGCCTGCGGCGGAGGTATCGGCCTGCAACTGCGGTGTCCGTATGGTCTTAGTATGGATGTGTTCCATCCTATGGCTCTATAAATAGTTATATACAGTATATGCTTGTCAAGGCTGCTGTTGCCTGCCCTTGGCCAACTTGTTGAACGGCGTGCGTTGGATCGTTCGCAGTCGCCGCAGCATCGACAGAACCACGGCAAGCGACGTGAGACCCACGACCGCACTGATGGCCGCAAAGCCCCAGTTGGTCTCCTCAATGAAGTTCTTGACGTTCATGCCGTACAGCGCGGCGGTGATGCCTCCAATGCTGAGGCCCAGCATGCCGATCTGAAACTTGAGCTCCAGCGTCATGAGCGAGTTGCGGTTCGAATCCAGAATGATGTTGATGATCTCCTCGGTGCTGCGGATATTCGACTCGAGATTCTCCACCGTCTGCACAATCTCGTCGCAGTGATTATAGTACGACTCCAGCATGATTTCCGCATCGCTGTGGTCATCTTTTTCACTAAGAGCCTTGCCGTTCTTTTTCGCAGTAAGATACAGGCCCGCCAAGTCCTCGTCGTTGTCAATCAGGTCGTTCAAGGTGTCCCGCACCAGCGTTGCCTTTTGCAAAAACGCACTAAGATTTTTGGACTGCACCAGTAGGTGCCGCAGCTGGTCCCGTTCAATGTGTCTTTCTAGCTCATTAAGAATCGAATCAACCAAGTGGGTATGCACTTTCAGCTCGCTATCCAGAGAGGTCACTACCGACACAAGAATGGCTTCCAACGCCCGTAGCTCGTACGGCAGTCCGGACGAGCTGCTGTTTCTTAGCCGGTGCTCCAAATCATAGAGAAACAAGCTCTGCGTTTTGCCGTCGCTGCTCGCACTCATATCAAAGAGCAGCACAATATCGGCCTTGATCAGGGCCCGGATATGCAGCAAGTTGACGAGAATGGAGTTGTCTCGCACCAAAATCGTCGGCACGATGTTGTGAGTGCTCACATCGATTTTTCGCAGATCGCGAGGTAAAAGACCATGTTTCGACAGCAATTCACTGCGCTTAAACTCCCGCTGCGACACATTCACCCGGCCCTTGTCGTCCAAAACCGTGCATTTCACAAGACTGTTGGCCGTGCGGTTCAATGCTCGTCCCAAAATCATATTGGTGGCCACGTCGCTTGGTGACGGCACTTCTGGTTTCTTGGCTGCCGGTTTCGGCACCCACCGGGCATAGCTCCGGCACAGTGCCGGCACTGGAAATCTGCCCAGTCGCGGCCACATTAATAAGTTCCTTCTGGTAGGATTTGGGTCTCTAATAATAAAATATTTGTAATAAAAATAAAATAAAAATAAACAAAACAAGCCTAACCTAAAACCTGTCAACTCGAGAGCTAATAAACAAATATTAACAACCCTCAAAGCAATACTTCAGATCATGCCTCAGAGACATATCTTATCTGAGATCCAGGCAATGCAATGTAGGCTTAGGCCCTGGCAAAGCTGGACCCGGAGCTATAGCTTCCGAGCGTGACTAAACTGTTTACATGGTCAGTGCAACTAGTAGCGACTGCTCGCTGCGCAGCACCGCGTCCGGCCACAGAGTGCTGGCCGCAGACCAGTTTATTCTTGAAGAACAGCTTGGCACAGGCTCCTTTGGAACCGTGTACAGAGCAATGGACACTGTCGTGGGCCGGATTTGTGCCGTCAAGAAGATCGACATGGAGACCAGTGACGACGATATTGAGGAGATCCAACGCGAGATCTCCATTCTCGCCGAATGCAATGACGAGCATATCACCCGCTACTATGGCTCGTTTGTCCATGGGTATAAACTCTGGATCATCATGGAGTATTTGGGCGGTGGCTCGTGCCTCGATCTGCTCAAGGGTTCGGGCGGCATGCCTGAACCGGCAATTGCGCATGTTCTGCACCAACTACTGCTTGGACTGTCCTATCTGCATACTAACGGTAAAATTCACCGAGACATTAAGGCCGCCAATATCCTGGTTGCCGAGGACGGGGCTGTGAAGATTGCCGATTTTGGCGTGGCTGCTCAGCTCTCAAACAATCTCTCGCGACGCAACACGTTCGTGGGGACGCCTTTCTGGATGGCTCCCGAAGTCATTGGCCAAGAAGACTACACATTCTCTGCGGACATCTGGTCGCTTGGCATCACCGCCATGGAGCTGGCTCTGGGCGAGCCTCCTCTATCGCATCTACACCCAATGAAGGTGCTGTTTTATATCCCCAAAAACCGGCCGCCTGCACTGGACTCGCGCTTTTCGGCCGAGTTCCGCGATTTCGTGGCCCAGTGCCTGCGCAAGGCGCCGGCAGAGCGGTCCACGGTATCAGCCCTTCTGCAGCACAAGTTCCTGGCCAAGGCCTCGCGTAACGATCTCGTGAACCTTGTGCATGAACACAAACTGCTCGCCCTGCCGCCCTCAAACAAACCAATTGCCGCCACAGTACTCCCTAGCGACGTTGAACTGTCGCAGGAGGACGACGACGACGACTGGGATTTCGACACCGTCAAGCCGATCTCAGGACCTGAGTCGGCGTCGAACTTGGGGTCTACGGTAGCCGCAGTTGGCGTTGCTGCAAAGTATGCGGCCGATGCGGCCGACCGGTCGGCGCTTGCATCGGCCATTGTGCCCAAAATCCCCTCGCGCGTGCCGAGCCCGCAATCGCTATCGTCCGCGTCCACGATTGCCGCCAGCTCCGGATCGACCGCGTCCACACAATTCGACACGATCTCAAGCATCCAGGACACCATGGGCGATCGCCGCAGTCCGCTGGTCCGCATTTTCTCTCATGCCGCCAACAAGTACAAAGACCCTACTCTTGGCGAGGTGGCAGACATTCTGACAGTAGAACCGCTGACTTTGGATGTGGAAAACTACTTGATCAAGAAAATCGGCCATGTCGCTGTAGACAAACATGATATTCGGCCCCGCGACAAGGGCAAGCGTCTCGACGCAGTCGAGGACATTCTGCTCACTAAATGGCTCGATGAGGCCCGAAAAAGACACTGATTTATTCTTACATATCTATTAACATTCCTCAATCTGCCCGAACGAGAAGATCAATTTTGTGGGTTTTGCGAGTGTTTCGCCCCTGACAAACGGTGGCAGCAGGCCCTTGGTGGTACACCCTGCGCGGTACACCCTGCGTCAAGGAAAAGTCGCGTAACAACACCATATGCATCACATCTTATATCTAATATACATCTTATTCTAGTTTACATCTCTTCTAACTCGCATAGTTAAGCCGGGTGGGTTTACGGGCAGGAGGATCTGTAGGATCAACCAAGTATGGCTGATACTCGATCTCCACAAACTGAACAGGAGCTCCAGTGCATAGGATGGCAGTCTTGAGTTCGTCGTATTCCTTGGTACAGCAGTTGTAATGACGGAACCAGGTCCCCCATTTAGTGGTCTCCTTGTGGTCGATATCCACCCACCGGTAGCAGATGCCACACAGCCCCTCCCATTTGGTGTCGCGATCCACTTTGCGACGAATGCAGAGAGGGTCCTCAAACACATTGCCATTGGCAAAAATGCCGTGCTCGTGGTTCTTGTGGTATAGGTAGCCGCTGTTCTTGACTTTAAAGAACCCGCCTCTAACACAGTGTTCACACCAGCCACGCTTTTGCGCGCCTCGGCCCATTGTATACCGAGGCTTGTACCGAATAGCAACCTCGTCTTGGTTCGCGTGAGCGGTGATGAATTGGGCCCATGTATCTTCAACATCTTTCTCATCAAGAGAGGGTGCGATGCCGCACCTACGCCGCATGTCGTCAGATGGACCACGCACATTGAACGACCGCTGGTCCCAGGTCACATACAATCCGCCTCTGGCATCTCCTTGTGAATGCTCATTGGCAACCATTTGGGGGGCCGGATAATGGTTGATGCGACGGGGAGGACGCGACGTAAGAATAGAGACTGCAACTTGGAGCTCTTCGAGGTTGAACGCTTCGCCTGTATCGTCAGTAAGGCGAAAATAGGGGTCGCTACGAGGCCGGTTGGATGTCCACTCGTCAATGTGCTTGGAAAGAGTCGGATGTACGTGGTTGCTTGCGGCTGGGAACTGTTCAGGAATACCGCTACGCTTTGCAGATAGATTGCCCATATACACGTCACTGTCCAGGGGAGTCTGGTGCTCGGTACCTTCAGCAGTCGAGACGGCATAAAGAACCTCTTGTATGCATGCACCCATCAGCTGGTTGCTGGACATCTCAAAAATCACTGCCATGTCAGGCTCAGAGAAGCGGGAGGTGCTGCTGGAAAATCCACCACGAGGGCCCGGCGGGCGGAATGTTCGCTGCATCTTGTGCTTGCCACTCTCGGGGTACCGGTTCTCTATCATAGTGAATTGAGTGCCGAGCATGGGTACGATAAGCGACCGACGCAGACGTTCAGTTATGTTGTCTGTTGCAACCAGGATGGCGAATTTCGCGGCCCACCCTGAAGCAACTTGGCAACTCGCCGGTTTGTACTGCAGTTTGCACTGTGATCGGAAAGGTTTGTACTGAGGCTCGGGCATGAACTCAAACTCCTGCTTCACCTTCTGCTGCGGCTCCTGCTGCATCTCCCGCTTCACAATCTGCTGCATCTCCTCCTGAGGCTCCTCGAGTAGCTCCTTGTGTGGCTCCTCCTGCTTCTCTTGGAACTCCTCCTGGAACTCCTCCTGGAACTCCTCCTGGAACTCCTCCTGGAACTCCTCCTGGAACTCCTCCTGGAACTCCTCCTGGAGCTCCTCCTGAAACTCCTGCTGCGACTCCTGCTGCGGCATCGGGCTGGGCTCCGTTTTAGACTCCTCCTTCAGGTTCTGCTTAGATTCCTGCTTGGGGTCCGGACTGGGGGCCCGATTGGGGCCCGGATTGGGGCCCTGCTTGGCCTGCTTAGGGTCCTGCTCAGGCGCTAACATAGTCTCAGCATCTTGAAGAACCTTCTTGACACCCTGAGCGGGCAGGGAGTCAAAGTCAAGGTTTGAGTAGTCAACAGTGAACTTGGACTGGAGCTCTTCAGGGCTACTGGCCAGCCCGAGCCCAAAACCGTAGGCATGGTGGGAGCTGCTGGTGTAGGGAGTGATATCCGTGTCGCAAGTGGAGAGGGCGGGGGTCTCATTGTCGTCATGAGCATTCGGTACCGTTTGCTCAATGGGTGCGAGGTCGTCTTCAATCTGAGGGCTGCTAAAGTCAACATAGGCGCCCATATTGAAGTTGGCGATGGAGATCTCTCGCGGCGACATATCCTGGATCTCCGTAGTGTCGGCGAACGTGATTTTCTCACTGATACAGTAAAAGTCTCGGGCTTGAACTTGTTCAGGTTGCAGGCCGTGGGCGTGAGCGTCAGAACTGAAGTATGCCATGTGCTCATCCATTTTGGCGTGAAAGTCCGAACGAAAGTCCGCGCCCAGCTCTTCGCAAAAATCCGTGCTCAGATCACGCAAGTTAGGGCGCAAGTTGGCGCTAAACGATGGGCGCGAGTCAGTGATGTAGTCGGAGCCCAGATCGGTGGTGAAGTCGGAGTGCAAGTCAGTGCTGAAGTCGGAGCGCGGGTCAACGTCGAAGTCGGAGCGCAAATCCGAGGGCATAGCTGGATAGTACGAAGTCGGAAGATGCACAGCCTTATGGACGCGGCGGATGTTTGAATCGTAGTTAGACAAAGGAGCAGGGTAATACTGGTGGCCGATCTCTTCGTCCAAGTACTGCGCGACCGACGGCATGAGACCTCCTACTGGATGGCCCGGTCCGCGGTACACGATCGCATCTTCGAATGAGAATTCGTCGATGTAAAAGTCGTTAGAAAACGACATGATGGTAACAAGGTGGGCGCCCTGACCCAACCATATAGTCCCTGCATGTACCATAAATGCGCCCACTCCATAAATCCCAAAGCAACAAGACAACAAGAAATAAACAAACGGAAACTGATAGGTTTCGAGGCGCTCGACATAAATGAGCATTAAATAGTATTTATATAGTAGATATTTTGACTTGATGCAGGATTGTGAGGGGCAGTGGGCGCCGACCTCTCCCCGGACCCCTACCCTGTATGTATACCTTGCATGAGGCACCCTTCACCCTTGTTATGCCTCTTTTGTCGCCCATTGTTCTCGGTACATTTGACGCTGCTGTTTATGTCTACAACACTATCTATCGCGCGGGCGCCGGCGCGGCGCGCATATTGGCCCAGGTCAGCGGGCTGGCCCGAGCGGCCCGAGCCAGCCAAGCAGGCTCTCAACTCGAGATGAGCGCCGCCTAGGCTCAATCCTGCTCGGCGATGGCGACTAGGCGCTCCTCGATCTCGTCGACGCTCAGCGTGCGGAACGAGCCGTCGGAGGTGGCGATGCCGATCTCGATGTCGTTTTTTCTAAAGTCAACGGCAACGACGTTCGAAAGCGCAATGATGGCCTGCTCGACGACCTCCTTCCAGTCGCCGGTCGCATGCTCCTTATTCTTGAGCTTCTTCTCCAAGTAGATCATGGCCTCCTGCTGTTTGGGGCCTGTAGCAGTAGCCTTGTAGCCCGTGTAGTAACCTGCCGGATCGCACTTGTAGACCAGCGGGCCGAGCTCCTCGTCGTTGGCAATCAGCGTCATGGCAACGCCTAGTGGCCGCATATAGGCGCGCTGGGTGTAGACCTGGTTGATGTTTGCCATCCGCTTGGCCAGCGCGTCCACAGGCATGGCGTAGCCGTGCTTGTAGCGGAATTCGGAGGCCTCCGAGCGCGCCCGCGACACGGCCGCGCGCGAGTCGCCAATCGGGCCGGTCATGACCGCGCCAATGGATGGCGAGATGGGGAAAAGGTACGAAACCGTAGATGGGTCCAGCAGTTTGTCGCCGACCTTTTTCTGCGCCACAATGACCGCGGAATCCTTGCCCCGCAGCGCCACGCTCGTCAGGTTCGTCGATTTGATGGCCTTGAACGCATACTCGACCTGGTAGAGCCGGCCTTCTGGCGAGAAGATGGTGATGTGGCGGTCAAACCCGGCAGACGACATGAGTAAGGGTAGGTGGGTGGGAGATGTGGAGGTCACTATCAGGAGGGGTGCGTGATGAGGATGCTGAGTAGACAGAAAAAGTCATGGGAATTATGAAAGTCTATGATAATTTAAGGCATTGTATGTGAATCACTGCTAGCCATGAATTGAATTAGGTGATTGTGTCTATCCCTGCGGGAAACTATCAGCTCCTTGAATATCTGGTACCTGTGCTCGGGGGCCTGGCAGCTGACTACTATGGGAACCTTTTCCCAGGACGTAAAGTCTGAGGAAAAGAGGCCGCTGTATAGCGAGTTTACCTCGGGCTGGCAGCCGAAAGTATCCTATCATTTTAATGAAGATGCGGAGCAGTTTCATTTTGGTGCCCATCATCCCATGAAACCTTTTAGATTGATGCTCACAGACCACCTCGTCTTGAGCTACGGAATGCAGGACAAAATGGACTGGTACAAGCCGCGGGCGGCCACCGAAGAGGAAGTCCTGGAGTTCCACGATACAGAGTATATCTCATTTCTACAGCAAGTCACGCCAACTACCCTGGAAGACTTCCCTGACGCGCCTAGCAAGTTCAATGTCGGCGAGGACTGTCCGATTTTCGACGGTCTTTACGACTATGCGAGCATCTGTGCCGGTGCGAGCGTGGATGCGAGCCGGAAATTGGTCAACCAGCAAAGCGACATTGCCATCAATTGGTCTGGTGGCCTGCATCACGCGAAAAAGTTCGAGGCCAGTGGCTTTTGTTACGTCAACGACATTGTTCTGGGTATCCTCAATCTCTTAAGGGTGCACTCGCGCGTGTTATACATCGATATCGATGTGCATCATGGCGACGGTGTCCAAGAAGCGTTTTATTTAACCGACAGAGTCATGACCTTATCGTTCCACAAATACGACGGAGAGTACTTCCCGGGCACCGGCTCGCTGGACGAGATTGGTGCCGAAACAGGCCGGCATTATAGCCTGAATGTGCCGCTAAGGGATGGTATCGATGACCAGTCGTATGTGCATATGTTCAAGTCGGTGCTGGAACAAGTGCTGGTCAAGTTCCGGCCCGAGGCGATTGTATTACAATGCGGAGCCGACTCTTTGGGCGGCGACCGGCTTGGCCGCTTCAATCTGAATATCCAGGCCCATGCCGAGTGCGTGCGATTCACCAAATCCTTTAATATTCCCTTGATGGTGGTCGGCGGCGGCGGGTATACCCCCCGAAATGTGTCGCGGTTATGGGCCTACGAGACGGGCGTGTGTTTAGGAGTGGACATGGATCCTGAGCTGCCTACAACGCTGCCTTTTTATGAACACTTTGCGCCGGATCACAGTCTTTTCCCGGAACTTAGCGGCCAAGTCGAAAACAAAAACTCAAGGGCTTATCTTGAGTCTGTGCACTCGCGAGTGCTTGAGCAGCTGCGGTATCTTAATGGAGCACCATCGGTGCAGATGCAGGCGATTCCGCCGGATCTGTTTGGCTACAAGATGGATGTAGATGAGGCATTGGCCGAGGCCGCTCAAGACCCCGACCACAGGGACGAAAAGCTGGATAGAAAAGATATGGCTCGTAAGGAGGAGCTTCTTCCATAGACTATACTAGAGCTGACACTCTAGCCAGTATTTACTTTTGTGTATTTAGATGGGTGGGTAGTTGTTTGGTGCTATGATTGGCTCATTGAAAAATTATGTACTGGAGCTTAGGCGACCGGCATGTGCGGCTGACTAGCGAGCACACGGCCGCCCGCCCACGACCACATTTGCTTAACCGGGTGTAGTTTGTTCAGGGCGTCTCTAGAAGCCCAAAACAACCCCGCCCCGTGAATGTCCTCATTACAAACTATTATTTCGGCATGTATACAAATCACCCCACCAAATGCGGGGTACTATAAGTTAGTCACTGCCAGCACCATAACCCTTAACGCTCTTTTCCGTCCCCCCTCCTCCCTCGTGTAACCGGCTTATTTTCGTTATTGTTTTCGTCAAGCAAAAAAAAAACCTAAAGGAGAAAGATGGTGGATTCCGATATAAAAGACATCGAGCTCTCAAAAGCAACGTTCAACAAACATGCCAGCATTGTGGACGATCAGGGTAACCGGTTCCTGTCCGAGGCAGATTTTGTAGAAGCAGTGGCTCCCCCCACCGAGGACTACAAGAAAATCCATCGCAACTCTTACGCTGTTTTGTTCAATGTGGCCGACCGCTCCAAGTCTGGCAAGGTCTCGCTGTATGATTGGCTGGCGTTTGACCGCACATTGGACCGGCCCGACGCAGAGTTCCAGATCGCTTTCCAGGTCTTTGATCCTCAGGGCAATGGAACCGTTGACTTCAAGGATTTTGTCGAGACGTACGGCGCCAACAAGGGTCCCGAGAGCCCGTCGTTTGACTGGAACGGCAAATGGGCCTCGCTGTATCTTGGTGAAAGCGGCCATCGTCACACCATGTCTTACAGCCAGTTTACGCAGATGCTGCGGGGCTTGATGGGCGAACGTATTCGCCAGGCGTTCCAGCAGTACGACAAGAACAAGACGGGCTTTATTACGCCCGAGCAATTCGAGCTGATGATCAAGAGCATTGCCCGTCATAAGCTCAGCGACCATCTGCTGGATAGCCTGCACACGGTGACGAACCGGCCGTCGAGCCAGAGCACCAAGGTGTCGTATGCGACGGTGCGGGCGTTTTTGAATCTTATAAACAATGTGGAGCTGGTCGAGGATATCATGCGCAAGGCTGCGCAGGACGGCCGGTTTACTCGCCGCAGCTTTTTGGACTCGGCCGCCAGTACCTGCAAGTACACGACGTTCACGCCCTTGGAAATCGATCTGCTGTTCCATTTTGCATCTGCTGGCGGTTTGTCGGACGTTGCTTCCGTCAACAGGTTCGAGAAGATGTTTGATCCGCAATGGGAAGACGTCTACACGCGGTACCGGCATTCCGAGGCCCGCAAGGTCGAGGCCGCCAAGAATGTGCACCGCGATCCTCGCTCGTTCCTTTCCGAGGTCTTTGAAAGCGTATACAACTTTGCGTTGGGCTCCGTCGCCGGTGCGTTTGGTGCCACCGTCGTGTACCCTATCGACTTGGTAAAGACGCGCATGCAGAACCAGCGTAAGGGCACGCCCGGGCAGCAGCCGCTGTACAAGAACTCGCTGGACTGCTTCAAAAAGGTGATTAACCGCGAGGGCGTCAAAGGTCTTTATTCGGGCCTGGGCCCGCAGCTGGTGGGTGTGGCGCCTGAAAAGGCCATCAAGCTGACCGTCAACGATCTCGTGCGCGGTATGTTGACGGAACCCAACGGCAAACTGCCCTTGTGGGCCGAGATTGTGGCTGGTGGAAGTGCCGGCGCGTGCCAGGTGATCTTTACGAACCCCCTGGAGATTGTAAAGATCCGGCTGCAGGTGCAGGGCGAGATGGCGCGCGCCGAGGGCGTGCCTAAGCGTAGTGCCATTTTTATTGTCCGCCAGCTGGGTCTGGTTGGTCTCTACAAAGGTGCCAGTGCGTGTCTTTTGCGCGATGTGCCGTTTTCGGCCATTTACTTCCCCACCTATGCGCATCTCAAAAAAGACTACTTCCACGAGGGCCCCAAGCATCCTCTCAAGACGTGGCAGCTGCTTGTTGCCGGCGCTGTTGCCGGTATCCCTGCCGCGTACCTCACGACACCGTTCGATGTGATCAAGACGCGCCTTCAGGTCGAGGCTCGCAAGGGCCATGTGTCGTACAACGGTCTGCGGCATGCTGCTGCGACGATCTGGAAGGAGGAAGGCTTTTCCGCCTTTTTCAAGGGCGGCCCTGCTCGTGTTCTTCGCTCGTCGCCGCAGTTTGGCTGCACCCTGGCCGCCTACGAGGTTCTCAAGCGCGTCATGCCGTTCCCGGGCTCGGAGGCCGCTTCCGAGGCCGGCCACAGCGTGCCGTCCGCAAACGACGCCCGGCCCGATACGCCCGTCAAGTATCTGCGGTCGCGCAACAGTCTCAAGGTGTTGCTTGACATTGACGAGAACTTTGGCAAGCCGTGGATGGGCAAGACGGTTAATTAACGTATAGACTGACTATATGGTGTAGACTTATGTGTGATGATTCCTGTTAGATTGGTTCTTGATCTGTTTTTTTTTTTATCTTGACCGAATTGGGGATCGAGCTGGGGATCGAGTTAATTATTGAGTTTGAGGATCGGGTGGATCGAGTGGATCGAGTTTATCGAGTCATGATCTGCATGTGCCTGCGTAAGATGTAATGTGCCTGGGGTAAGTGCCTGGGACGTGGTGCGTGGGACCAACGTGAAGACGTAATGTGGACGTAATGAGAGATGTGGTGTGGGAGAGGATGCGGAGAGTTGCTTTATCATCCATGGAATCGAGCCAAGCGCTGATCAGCGGCAACGCCGAACAGCTGGCCAAGCTGTATTTACCGGCGGTGCCCGAGCTGGAAACAGAGCAGCTCGTCGCTTTTACATGGAAAATCACCGATTGGGGGGCATTGCCTGCGCGGGCGGTGGGCCCCAAGTTCGAGGCCGGCGGCCATACCTGGCGATTGCTGGTGTTCCCAGAGGGCAACGGAGCCAATGGCAACGGCAGAATCTCGCTTTTTCTGAAAATTTGCGACCCCAACGCCTTGGACGCCGCAGAGCCCGAAACCCTGGACGACTTGGCCGCCAGCCATGAGTCGACTCCAAAGGCGGCCGACGCAGATGCAGACGCCGCGGCAGGGGTAACGACGCCGGGGTCGGCGCCATCGACGGCGGCGTGGCATGCCTGCGCGCAATTCACGCTGGTGATGTGGAACCCCAACCATCCTGAGGCGCATGTTGCGCAGTCGGCGTATCATCGCTACACTGCAAAGTCCGTGGATTGGGGCTATGCGAGCCTGACGGACCTGCGGGGCGCGCTGACTCGCGGCAATAAACCGGCTGCGCTGATTGAGAATGGCCATGTGAATGTGACTGCGATTGTGCGGGTTCTAAAGGACCCCACTGGCATTTTATGGCATGATTTCATCGACTACGACTCAAAACAAGAAACAGGATACGTGGGGCTGGCCAACCAGGGCGCAACTTGCTACCTGAATTCGCTGCTCCAGTCGCTTTATTTCACCCAAGTCTTTCGCCAGGCCGTCTACAAAATCCCCGAAGGCTCTGCCGTCACTGGTGGCCTTCAGCGCCTGTTTTACCTCTTGACCAGCTCCAACCAGCCCGTGTCGACCTCCGCGCTGACCAGGGCGTTTGGATGGGATACTGCAGATGCGTTCACGCAGCACGACGTGCAGGAACTGAACCGCGTGCTGATGGACAAGCTGGAGTCGAAAATGAAGGGCACCGACGTCGACGGCATTCTCAATAAGATCTTTGTGGGCCAGATGAAGAGCTTCATCAAATGTGTGAATGTGGACTTTGAGTCGTCGCGCACCGAGGATTTCTGGGATATCCAGCTGAACGTCAAGGGTGTTCCGTCTGTGGAAGAGTCGTTTAAAGAGTATATCAAGCCCGAGATGCTGGAAGGCGACAACCAGTACCAGGCGACCGGGTTTGGGCTTCAGGACGCGAAAAAGGGCGTGATTTTCGAGAGCTTCCCGCCCGTGCTGCATCTGCAGCTCAAGCGCTTTGACTACGACTTTGAGCGCGACATGGAGGTCAAGATCAACGACCGCTACGAGTTCCCCATGGACCTCGATCTGGCCGCGTTTGTGGACCCCGACAGCGAGGCCGCCAAGCAGGCCAAAGCACGCGGCCAGTCGTGGCAGTACGACCTGCATGCCGTGCTGGTGCACTCGGGCGACCTCAACGCGGGCCATTACTACACGCTGATCAAGCCCGACGCCGACGGCGACTGGTTCCGGTTCGACGACGACCGCGTCACGCGCGCCACCTCGCGCGAGGTGCTGGAAGATAATTACGGCGGCGAGGGGCCCTCGGGCCGCGGACCCAAACGCATCACGTCGGCATATATGCTGGTGTATCTGCGCAAGTGCATGCTTGACTTTGTGCTGCCCAGCACCAGCGACGTGCTGCCCGTCGGGCTGCCTGCGTTGGTCGAGGCCGAGCAGGCGGCCGAGGAAAAGCGGCGCCGCGAGATGCTCGAGCTCCGCCAGTACCTGCAGCTGCGGGTGATGGGCGAGCAGCAGTTCCGGCGGCATGTCGGCATTGGTCTGGCGCCGTGGGAATCGCGCCACTCGTCGGACCCTAGTTTGCCGGTAACTGTTGCCGTTCGGCGCGCGCTTCGGATCGGCGATCTCCCAAAGTTCATAAGCGACGCTGCTGCTGCGGCCGCCACGGCCGCCGCCAATACCAAGGCTCACGATGATGCGCCAGCGGGTCAAGCACCGCAGACGCCTCAGGAGACTGGGAACAGCAACGGCGACGGAAGCAACGGCGATGGAAGCAGCGGCGACGGAAGCAGCAGCCCCGGCGACGCAAACAGCCCGCTGCCGGCGACCGTGCAGTCGGTGTGGCTCGTGGCCACGCGCGAGTACGCGGCGCGCCGCGCGCACCTGCTGGAGCCCGAGCACGCGCTCAACAAGGTCGAGGAGCTCACCCAGTGGAGCGAGAGCTCGTGGCCCACCGTCTGGGCCGAGACCAAGCCCGGCGACCCCAAGACGCAGCACCTGATCTTCATCAAGCACTTTAGCGTGCCTGCGCAGCAGCTGGCGGGCCGCGGCACCGTGTGGGCCAGCTCGGCGCGCCCGCTGGGCGAGTCGCTGCGGCCCGTGCTCACCGAGCTGCCGGGCGCCAACCTTTACAGGGAGGCCCAGGGCCTGCTGTCGCCGCTGGACCGGTCTGTGCCTGTGAGCGACCAGCTGAATTCCGGCGATGTGGTGGTGGTCGAGACCGGCCATCCTCTTGCCGGTACTCGGCAGGGCCGAGCCGCCGACTACTTTTCGTTTCTGCGTAATGCCGTGACGCTGGCGGTGCGCGGCAAGGGCGATCCTGAAGACGCGCCGCCGCTGCTGGTGGCCGTGAGTCGCCAGGAAGACTACGCGACACTGGTCAAGCGCATTGCGCTCGAGAGCCAGGTGCAGCCCGAGTTCATGCAGCTGTGGCCCGACTGGGGCAATCCGCGGGGCGCGCTGCGGTCCGACGGCCGCAACCTGCGCGAGTTCTGGGCGCTGGGCAAGGAGATCACCGTCTACCTCGACATTCTCGACCGCCCGCTCGTGGAGCTCGAGCAGCTTCGCGAGGTGCCGCTGCTGTGGGTGGGGCCCGGGGCCGAGGCCGAGGACGGCCAAGCCTCTGCAGGGTTCGGCGCAGACCCCATTCTGCTGCCTGTCGAGGTCGCGGCCACCGGCACTGTCGCCGACTTGCTCGAGGAGCTCGGCAACCAGTTTGCCGTCGATGCGAGCAACGTCAAGCTCTGGACCGCCCGCCACGGCCGCCTCGCGCGCCATCTCGGCAGCTCCGTGCTGCTCAGCGATCTGTCGCCGTACGACGACGTGTTTGCTGCCGCCCTCACGCCGGAAGAAAAGCTGGTCCGCGGGGCCGTGCTGCGGGCCCAGGCACCCAGTTCCTCGCCCGAGGCCGTCTCGCTGGACGAGACGGCTCCTACGCCGGCTCCGACGCCGGCAGAAAACTTCGCGGCTGCAAACCAGCTCGTCTCGGTCATCCAGTTCCACAAGGACGCGTACCGCATCCACAGCGTGCCGTTCTCGTTTGTGGTGAAAAGGGACGAGCCCTTCAAGGCGACGCGCGAGCGCCTGGCAGCCCTGCTGGGAACCAGCGACAAGTTCAAGGTCGCGGTGCTCGAAGCAGACGCGCCGCCCCGCTATATTGAAAAGGATGAGGCGGTGTTGTTTAGTGAGCTAGGCGACGGCCAGATTCTGGGCCTGGACCGCCAAGATAAACGGCGGCCCTCGCACCACCAGCAAGCGCTGGTGATCAATTAGTTAGCCTATGAAAATAGTATTTAACCTTCTTCTAGACCCGCCGTTCTGCCCACGGCTATTCTGCGATTTTCCCGCCGTTTCAGGCTATCTCGAGCCTTGGGTTGCAGCAGTGCTTGTTCACCTTCTATTCAAGGCGGTTGTTTGCGGGGCAATCCCCCGCACCCCTGGGCCGCCTAAAGGCGGTAGACTATGGTGGGTCTTTCGTCGCTGGTGCTTCTCCAGGCAAAGTTCTGGATCCGCCTCCGCCGTAAGGCGGCCCGGGGATGCGGGGGATTCCCCCGCAAATACCCCCATTCAGTAAAGCCCGGAGGATTTAAAAAATAATGGTAGTGTCTACTTTTACTGTAGCTATGGCTGCAAACAAGAGGTGCCTGGTGCCTGGGACTAAGCATGCCTCCTAAGCTTCAGCTGCCAAAAACTATTCTCGATGAGCTGCAAGGCGACAAATACAACGACTGGCATAAAAACCACAACCAAAGGCCTTCGCGCAAGCAGATTCGCAAAGATCAACGCCATGAGAAGAAACAGCCGTCACGGCCCAGAGCTCCTGGAGCCAGAGGCTTTGCAAAATCACCCACCCCGTATCGATCTGGAGCTAATGCATCAAATGGAAACGGATTCTCGGGCCATTCCGGGAAAATGACTGCCGAGGAAACAATGGCGGCTCTGGCTGCTAAAAAGGGTATGTCAGTTGCAGGACCCTCCAAGGCCGGCAGCTCCAAAGGCTCGAAACGGCCAGGATCGGATGGATCAGAGCTCAAGTCTAAAAAGGCAAAGCTTTCAAAGACCTCAGAGCCGTTTGAGAGTCTTCATGAAAAAGAGATCCGAGAAAAGGATGAGATGGATGCGAAATACTATGCCAAGAAACTCGGTATGAAGGGATTGAAACTGTCCAAGGCCGACGACGGTCTTGACGATCTACTAGGTGATCTTGATTTTGATAAGTTTGACCGCTTAGATTCAGAAGCGGATTCGGGCTCAGATCAACCTTCTAAATCCAAGAAATCCAATAAACGGCCTGAACTCCCTTGGTCGTCTGATGATTCCCTTAGCGATGATGACTTGGACTCAGGTTCCGACTCAGACTCAGAAGCGGACTCGAAATCGAAATCAAAGTCAAAGTCAAAGTCAAAGTCAAGACCTGAACTGCCTTGGTCCTCAGATGATACGCTCAGTTCCGATCTTGATGGCTCTGATTTAGAGTCCGACTCAGATTCGGACATGTCTGCAGAAGCAACTATGGCTGCTCTAAAAGCCAAATCAAAGGCAAAACCTGGAGCAAAACCTGCAGCAAAACCTGCAAAGACAGAAACACCCAAAGAAGGAAAACTCGAACTTCCCTGGTCGTCTGATGATACTCTTAGCGACTCTGATCTGGGCGGCGAGGAGTCCGAGGATGAGCTCTCTGAAAATGAAACCATGGCTGCTCTTGCCCGCGCCAAGGCCGCCAAAACCAAAACCTCATCGAATGCTTCCGCTTCGAAAGCAAAACCAAAAGAGGCAGGCAAGCCGGAACTTCCGTGGTCATCAGACGACTCTCTTAGTGACGATTTCGACTCGGGGTCAGAGGCCGACTCGGAATCGGAGCCCGAAAAGAGACCTGAGCTGCCTTGGTCGTCTGATGATGATCTTAGTGAAGGTGACTTTGATTCCGACGGCTCGGATCAGGGCCTTACCAAGGAGCAAACAATGGCCGCGCTCAAGGCCCGTAAAGGCAAATCTCACTCCGACTCGGATTCAGACTCGGACTCAGACTCAGACTCAGACTCAGACTCAGACTCTAGATCTGGCAAGGAGCCCTACAAGGCGCCTGGAAGGTATGTGCCGCCCGGCCAGCGGGAGGCCGCCGACGAGGAGACGCTGAAACTGCGCCGGCAGATCAAAGGTTCACTCAACAAGCTGGCCGAGGCCAACATGGGTCCGATCATCAACGAGCTGGAGGCGTTTTTCAACGACCACTCGCGCAACTTGGTGTCCACAACCCTCACCAACGTCATTCTCGAGAGCGTGGCCATGCAGGGAACGCTGCAAGAGTCGTTTCTGACGGTGCATGCCGGCGTGGTGGCTGCACTGTATCGCACTATTGGTGTTGATTTCGGAGCCCAGTTTGTGCAGCTGCTGGTCGAGACGTTCGACAAGTACTACTCAATGGGCGGCCGGTCCAAGGAAGCCGCCAACCTGCTGCGACTGCTCATGGAATGTTATTCCATGCAGGTC
This sequence comes from Wickerhamiella spandovensis, assembly GCA_022577695.1. NCBI lineage: Eukaryota > Fungi > Ascomycota > Dipodascomycetes > Dipodascales > Trichomonascaceae > Wickerhamiella > Wickerhamiella spandovensis. The sequence goes on along the minus strand of JAKIRT010000019.1, from coordinate 40,109 downwards.
GTGTCTGCCCGGCTGGTGTACGACCTGGTGCGGCAGTTTTTGGATAATATTTCTGAGCAAAACACCGAGCTTCTGCTGCTCGTAGTGCGCACGTGCGGCCCCCAGCTTCGCAGCGACGACCCGCAGTCCCTCAAGGAGATTATTATATTATTGCAGACGGCGGTGTCGAAAAAGGACGCCAACGATCTGTCGACGCGCACAAAGTTCCTTGTGGAAACTATCGTCGCGCTGAAAAACAACCGCCAGCGCCCGCCGTCAGACTCGGTGGTGGCCGTGCGGCAGCGCGTGCGCAAGTTTCTGGGCGGCGTCAAGGGCGTCGCCTCCGAGCCGCTGCAGGTCTCGCTCGACGATATTCGCAATGTCGACAAAAAGGGCAAATGGTGGCTGGTGGGTGCGGCCTGGAAGGGCAACGGCTCTTCTTCCAAGGCTGCCGACGAGGCCGATCAGGAACAGATCGACGCTCTTCTGGACTCGGCCGAGCCCAACTGGCTCGAGCTGGCCAAAAAGCAGCGGCTCAACACCGACGTCCGGCGCGCCATTTTTGTGGCTCTCATGGGCGCCGAAGACTATTTGGACGCGTGCGCGCGCATCGACAAACTTTATCTCAAAAACAAGCAGGCTCGGGAAATTCCCCAGGTCATTCTGCACTGCTGCGCCAACGAACAAACATATAATCCATACTATGCGTTGGTGGCCGGCAAGGAATGCACGCAGCACGGCACGCGCAAGGCGTTCCAGTTTGTCTTGTGGGACTACCTGAGTGCGCTGGAGGCCGGCGGTGGGAGCGTCGCCAAAACCATGAACTACGCCCGCTTTTTCGCGGCTCTCGTGGCACAGGGCGCGCTGACGCTGGACGCCCTCAAGACCGTGGACTTCCTCGCCGCCAACGAGGCCGTGCAGGTGTTTATCCAGGTCTTTTTTGCGTTTTTGTTCCGAACCATCGGCAAGCAGGCAGAGACATCTGCTCCTTCGTCCATGATGGAGGGCAAGCGGCGCGATGCAAAGGCTCTCGCCCAGCTGCTCTCGGGCACAAAGACCCGCTCCGTGCTGCGCGGCCTCGAGTATGCCCTGCCGTCGATTCTGGGCTCCTCGGCAGCCGGCCAGGGCAAGCACCGCGAGCGCGTCCAGTGGTGCTGCGACATGAGCCAGGATCTTATCCAGGAGCTGGCCTCGCGCGAGCACGGCAAGGAGCACGGCTTCTAAACAGGCTTTAGCTAGACGGCTATGTACAGTTCCTGCTGAGTCTTTTGCGGGAGCGGCCACCCCCGCCTAAAGGCGGATATATAAACGCTAGAGTCTACCGCCTTAAACCGGCGAGCTTTAAAAAGAAAGCTACTGAGTTTGTTATTGCGGGGGAATCCCCTGCACCCCCTGGGCCGCCTGAAGGCGGAAGGAAGGTCGAGTAGTCTACCTATAGCTGAGAGTAACGGGCAACAAATGAGCGTTGGCAGGGTAATAAAAATAAAAAGCTATAACTTTTGAGAGGCCTTTTTGGAGAGATCCTCGCGTCGGAGATCAGTCGAACTGACTTTATTTTCTCCCCCAATCAGACCAACCTCCACTACATGCAGAGGGTGCCAGCCCTTCTCCTGTCGGTACTTGTTGACCAGGCCAGCACCCGAGGAAGTTTCCTGGGAAACCACGAGGGCATCAATCTGCTCGATAAAGCCAGTCGGGCCGTAGATGTCGTTGATCTCAAACGTCGCGACCTTTAATGTCGGGAAAACGTAGCCAAGGAACCCCCGCACCGCGGCCTCACGCCGCGCATAACTGTCCATCGCGGCAGCATACTTCTTGTTGACAAGCAGCTGCGGGCCTGTGATGCCCACAATTAGCTCGTGCCGAGCAATCAATGCCGACATAGTTAGCAGCAATTTGTGTCCGTTATGCAGGTGGTCGAATGTACCCCCCACAATAACCACATCAAAGAGCCCGGACGGAGTTGAGGGTCCTGCGAGCAGATCGGTGGTTGTTTCCAAGACAATAGTCTCTTTATGGTTGGAATTGAACTTGGTGCCTTGCGGAACAAGTACAAGATCCCATTCTTTACGCGAATAGTTGTTTACAAGCACATTCACCGGCACAGGGCCGCCTGAGGAGTACTCGTAGAGCGTGCGGACAATCAGCTCTGCCTTTTTCGTATCAGTCGGTAAAAATGTCAGAACAATGTCTACCGTTCCGTCTTTTCCAGCTCTTGTTTGGGCGGCCGCTACGGCCTCGGCACTCACCCGCACAGGATCCACTACTAGAGCGACATGCATGCTTACTGTGTTGTGGATTAGGCGTGAATGGCAGACCAGGTCGCTGCGTGGGCCGAGTCGCGGGCACTAATTGACGGAGTTTTCGAGGAAATCTTAAGCAACGATGGTCCTGAAAATGTTGGTGGTCTTAAACTGGCTTGTTGGACACTATTTGAAGCTAATTTGGAAAAGGGAAGGTCACTATTTGCAGCTGCCCTGATAAAAGCCGTCGATTCTGCAGCCTCTGATGTCGCCAAACTGAATGCATTGGCGGCTGTGTTTGGAGTCGTAAACTCGCAGGTTCCCGAGACTGGGCGAGCTGTGGTAGGGGAGATTCTGAGGGTATTCAAGGCCAGAATAGCTCTCTCAGATCCTTCCGCAGGTGCTCTCGCCTTGTTCATGGCTGGCCTGGCCAATGAAAAAATTGTCAATTTGCTGGTCGTACTTGAAATGGCGGTGCTGCTAAAGTATTTGGAGCTGGACTTTTCTTTGCAGCCCCTCACCAAGTTCAGGAACGAGCCAGCCGTAAAGTACCTTTACGAGGGACCCTGTGATCCGTCAGGGCTTGTCTTGGTTCCAGCAGAGCGCAATGTGGAGCATTCGTTTAGCCTGGACACCGATTTCAAGGAACTTGGTGGGTACGAATGGGACGAGGACTGGGGAAAGACGCAGGCAGATTGGGCGTCGATCCAGAGTGTTATCTGGGGTCCGTCTCCGGGAGCCAGCTCTCAGCCTCAACCTGCTGAGCCCGAGCCTGAGTCTGGTACTGGAGCAGACAAAGAGGATAAAGCTCTGTCTGCCCCTGCGGGCATCGTTGATATGACCAACAGTGCCTCTGTGAATCTCAAGAAACAGATCTACCTTACTGTTATGTCGGCGTTGACCTCTGCAGAGGCTGTCCACAAACTCATGAGATTGGATGCTGGCGAGACTGATATTGTGAATGTGCTCATAGAGTGCTGTGCGCAAGAAAAGACGTCCAACAAGTTGTATGCAGATATTGGGTTCCGGTTGGCTCGCAGCAAAGGCAACTGGCGCATGTTTCTGGAACAGGCATTTACAACCTACTACTTTGACTCTCACCAGCACACCACGGGCGAGCTGCGCAATGTTGGCCGGCTGTTTGGCTATTTATTTGCCGTGGATGCTCTGGATTGGACGGCATTTGCATGCGTGCGGCTTTCACCCGCCGACAGCACGCCCTCGAACCGGATTTTTCTCCAGGCAGTGTTGCAGGAGATGCGGGACGAGCTTGGCGTAACTCTTCTCAAAAAGAGAATGGCCGAGCCGTATCTAAAGGAATCCTTGGAGGGCATATTCCCTTCCGAGGTGGAAAGTCTTCGATTTGCTATTAATTATTTTACGGCTATCGGCCTAGGTCCTCTCACTGATGAGATGCGCGTCCAGCTGGAGAGCATATAACGCCAGGGGCTTGGGCCGTCTGGGCCGTCAGTTTGACCGCGAGAAGTAAGGGGTCAATCATGCGCTGGAGCGATTTGTATATTTAAAATTTTGTTGCATTTATATTTAGGGAGTTTTTCCGAACTAGGATCGAGACTGCATTGAGGCTGCATCGATGGTGCATCGGCGATGTTGGGGGCGGCGGCGGTGGGGCGAGGGGAAGGGTTACATGGGCACTCATTGGCTGACTGATTTCCTCTTGACATCCCACACACACAATATGCTCCAAGCTATTGCTCGTTCTCAAAGTAAACGCGCTGCGTTTATGGCCGCTCGTCCTGGCGCCGTTGCGATCCGCAACATGGCCACCACCAAAGATCTGGATGTGGTTGTGATTGGCGCCGGCCCTGGCGGCTACGTGGCTGCCATCAAGACTGCCCAGCTTGGTCTCAAGACTGCGTGCATCGACAAGCGCGGCCCTCCTGGCGGCACGTGCCTGAACGTCGGCTGCATTCCCTCCAAGGCTCTGCTCAACAACTCGCACATTTTCCACACCATTGAGCACGACTCCAAGAACCGTGGTATTGATGTCCAGGGTGCCTCCATCAACTTTGACCAGTTCATGAAGAGCAAGGACGATGCCGTCAAGGGTCTGACTGGCGGCGTGCGCATGCTGTTCAAGAAGAACAAGGTCGACTACTACGAGGGTTCCGGTAAGTTCACCGGCGAGAACTCGATCGAGGTCACCCCCAACGACGGCTCGGAGCCCGTTACTTTGAACGCCAAGAACATTATTATTGCCACCGGCTCGGAGGCCACCCCCTTCCCCGGCATCGATATCGATGAGGAGCGCATCGTGACCTCCACCGGCATTCTCAGCCTCAAGGAGATCCCCAAGTCGCTGGTCATCATTGGTGCTGGTATCATTGGTCTCGAGATGGGCTCGGTCTGGGCCCGTCTGGGCACCAAGGTCACCGTTGTTGAGTTCATGAACTCGATTGGCGGTGCTGGTATGGATGGCGAGATGTCCAAGACCGCGCAGAAGCTGCTGAAAAAGCAGGGCCTCGAGTTCAAGCTTGGCACCAAGGTTCTGGGCGCCAAGCGCGAGGGCGATGTCGTCAAGACCGAGATCGAGGACGCCAAGGGCAACAAGTCCGAGATCGACAGCGATGTGCTGCTGGTGGCCGTCGGCCGCCGCCCCTACACCCAGGGTCTGGGCCTGGAGGAGGTCGGCATCGAGACCGACAAGAAGGGCCGCGTGGTGATGGACAGCGAGTACCGCACCAAGTTCCCCCACATCCGCGTCATTGGCGACGTCACTTACGGCCCCATGCTGGCCCACAAGGCCGAGGATGAGGCCATTGCCGCTGCCGAGCTCATCAAGACCGGCCACGGCCACGTCAACTACAACGTCATTCCCTCGGTCATGTACACGCACCCCGAGTTTGCCTGGGTCGGCCAGACCGAGGAGGAGCTCAAAAAGGAGGGCGTCAAGTACAACGTCGGCAAGTTCCCCTTTGCCGCCAACTCCCGCGCAAAGACCAACCTGGACACTGACGGTTTCGTCAAGGTCCTGGCCGACAAGGACACCGACCGCATTCTCGGTGTCCACATTGCTGGCCCCAGCGCCGGCGAGCTGATCGGCGAGGCCGGTCTGGCCCTGGAGTACGGTGCTGCTGCCGAGGACATTGCCCGCACCTGCCACGCCCACCCCACCCTCTCCGAGGCCCTCAAGGAGGCCGCCCTGGCCACCTACGACAAGCCCATCAACTTTTAGAGCTAAATGTTACATAGATGAGTACTGATCATTGTTAGTCTGCAGAAGTCCTCTGCCGCCGGTCCACTTTCGTCTTGCGGTATGCTCCCATGGCCTTCGTTCTGTTTAGAACTCTCCGAGCTAAAGCCCTTCGTTTCTCCTTAAGGCGGCAAACTATACAATTGACTAGGTTTTTTTTCGTTTTTATAACTCTCCGAGCTAAAGCTCGTCGGTTTTCCGCCTTAAGGCGGTAGAGTGGGCCACGATGTATTTCTCAACTCTCCGAGCCAGAGCTTTCCGCCGCTAAAGGGGTGCGGGGGGACCCCCCGCGAGAGTCTCTTTTCTTTATATTAACTCTCCGAGCTAAATCTCGCCAGCTTTCCGCCGAAGGCGGCCCAGGGGGTGCGGGGGAACCCCCCGCGAAAATCATCGAACTACTGTTGCTTGTTTATCTCTGAGAAGGAGCCGCTGAGCTGGAGGCCCAGTCCAGAGTCGGGTTCGGAGACAGTGGGGGTGTAGTGTCAAAGTAGTGAATAAGTTAGGCTGTCTAGGCTGTCTAGTCGTCCAAGGGCCGCTTGGTCGAAGGGAGACGCCCAATTACAGGCGCCAGCGCCTTGGGGAGCCACTCGGCAGCATCGCCTTTGAAAAACCAGCCCTCGCGTTTGGCTGTCTCGTCGGTGTTGAACACCGCTACTTTCCCGCCCCGCTGCTCGACCTCGTCGATGTAGCCTGCGGCCGGCCAGACGGTGGCCGACATGCCTATGACAAGAATCAGGTCGACCTCGTTTGAGGAAATAAAGTCGTCTGCTTTCTGGATCGCATCAAACGGCAACGCCTCGCCAAACCACACGACGCCCGGCCGCAGCAGCGACTGGCACTGCGGGCATCTCGGCAGATCCTGCTCGCGAATGTCTTTTGCCGGCGTCGAATCGTCCATCGAGGCGTCTGCCAGGGCCGGCGTGAGCGGATGGTCGAAGTTGCCGCGCTGGATATGCCTGCAGGCGAAGTTTGTGCATTTCAGAGTAAACAGATCGCCATGCAGATGCACTAGATTGGAGCGCGGATGGTCTGCGCGCTCGGAAAGCCCGTCGACGTTCTGCGTCAAAGTCAGGAATTTGGTCGGCCACCGCTCGGCCAGCCGGGCCAATGCTTTGTGGCCATTCTGAGGGCTTGCTTCCAAGGCCGCTCCGCGGCGAGCAGAGTAGAATTGCCAAACAAGGCTGGGGTCGCTATCAAATGCCTCGGGGGTCGCTAGTTCAAGCGCATCATAGCGCTTCCAAAGCCCTCCGGCGCCTCGAAATGTCGGCAGTCCAGACGCAGCCGATAGCCCGGCGCCTATTAGCGCTAGAACTTTGCGGCTATGCAATAAATGTTGTTGAAATGAAAGGATGTCTGAGGACATGCCTTCCCAACTACTAAGACCCTTAGACTAAGACTAAGACGACGGCCCTTTGCATAAGCTCCCCATCCTCCCAAGACTAGGACCTGGGGCTCCCAGATTAGTCTTCATGATCAACGAGTGGGCGAAACCGATCCTGGATGGGGTCTACAAACTGCAACATCCAGATGGCCATGACGCGTCGTACGTGTTCCAGGAACCCGTGGACCGCAAACTGACCGAGTACTACCGCATCATCAAGCGACCAATGGCCCTTAGCACCATTGCCAAGAACCTCAAGGCCGGAAAGTACTCGTCGATTGCCCAGTTCATCTTGGACTTTGCCCAGATCACCTACAACGCACGGGTCTTTAATCATCCCGATAGCTTTATTTATCAGGATGCCGTTGTGCTGGACGACTATCTGAAGCAGCAGATCGAGGCCTTGAAGGCCCAGTCTCCTTTCCCGCAAGCAGATCTCGTTTACCCCGACTTGGGCCCGCTGCCTACCCACGAGCCGATCCAACAGCCGGCTTATAATTATGACAGTATGGATAGCGACAGTATGAGTGACAGCGGCGACGATGACAACCGCCGACGCCGCCGCCAACGCCGGAGCGTCATGCTGGGCCGCCGCAAGCGTCAGGAGGACGATGAAGAGGAGGAGCGGTCGGCTACGGAAGGAGCCAAGCGCCGCGGCCGGCCGCCCACCGTCGATAAGCCGCATGAGCATCGCATCAAGGCGATTCTGCGCGCCATTCGTCGTGAACGTGACCCGCAGGGTCGCTCGTTATATGTCGAGTTTGATAAACTTCCCGATGCCCGCTACGTGCCCGACTATTACGACGTCATCAAGGAGCCTATTGCCCTGGATACCGTGCGTAAGAACATCAAACGCCGCAAGTACCCCAGCGTCGAGCTGTTTCTTAGAGATATGCATCGCATCTTCAACAACGCCAAGCAGTACAATGCGGAAACATCGCAAATCTACTTGGACGCCGCGCTGCTGCAGTCGCTGCTGGTGTCTGTTGCCGACGAGGAGATGAAAAAGCCCGACTCGGCGTACCAGGACCCGGACTCGAACTCGAAAACAAGCCGGTTGCCGCTTGATTCTGTCGAGCATCGCAATGAAACCTATAGAGTGGGCGACTGGGTGCACATTTCCAACGCAAACGACCCGGCCAAGCCGATCATTGGCCAGATCTTCCGCATGTGGCAAGAGGGCGGCCAGAAATGGGTCAACGTGTGCTGGTACTACCGCCCCGAGCAGACGGTGCACCGCGCAGACAAGCTCTTTTACGAGAACGAGGTCATGAAATCGGGCCAGTACCGCGACCACAGCGTCGACGAGATCCTGGAAAAGTGCTTTGTGATGTACCTTACAAAGTACCAGCGCGGCCGCCCCACCGGCATTGGCCAGCGCTCCGTGTACTGCTGCGAGAGCCGGTATAATGAGAATGAAAAAAGCTTCAACAAAATTAGAACCTGGAAGGCATGCATTCCCGACGAGATCCGCAGCACAGACTACCCTATGGATATGTTTGAGCGGCTGCGGCCTCTGCGTCGCGTCGCGTCGCCTCTCAAGAACTTGCTGCCGGCCGACGCAAAGGACACGGATCCCATGCCTGAGCCGCGCATGGGCGGACCCAACGCGCCGCCGATCATTGGTGGTATCTACAAGCGGCCCATTGACCCCAACGAGCCGCCAGAGACACCTACGCCCGCGTCGCCGGCTCCTCAGGCAGGAGGGCCCTCCACGGGCGGTGCTCGCAGCGCGTCGCCAATGCCACCGCCTCCAGCGTCGCTGCGCAACGGCCCGTCCGCCCCTTCGCACGCCGCCACGCCTACTCCGGCGCCTCAACATGCCCACACAGCCGTGTCGTCGGCCTATTCGACGCCGCCGGCCATGCCGCAGCCGCCGGCGGCTCTCTCGCAGCAAGCACCAACCCACTATGCCGCGCCCGTCGGCGTGCACCCAGGCAACATGAGCCGGCCGGCCATGCCGAGTTCGTACGCGCTGCCCGAGCAATACGTGAGCGGGCTGCCGGCACAGGAGCTGGCCAACGTTGCCAAGCTCAAGGAGGGCCAGATGCTGTGGTTCCCATCGTGCCCCGTGTGGGTGTCGCACCGCATCCAAAACGATCCTCTGCCACCGGACGTGCAGTTCGGGCCTCCCAAGGAGGGTCTTGTCTCCGCCAAGGGCTTCGGCTTCTCGGCAAAGTACCTCGCTCACGTCGCCGCGAAGCGCTCGTAGCCTGTCATACTGCTGTATCTACTTGATTGTATCTCAATGTATCTTGGAACGCTTAGCTCAGGGATTTAGGAACGTCTGTTGTCGCCGGCTATTTGCGGGGGATTCCCCCGCACCCGTGGGCCGCCTTCGGTGGAGGCATAGGCTCAGGTTGGAGACGGTCAATGGCAATATGTTCAGTAAGAAAGCATTACATCCTCCCTAGTCTACCGCCGTAAGGCGGAAACCGACGAGCTTTAGCCCGGAGAGTTATTAAAAAAGAAAGTAGTCAATTCAGTAGACCCTACCGCCTGAATGCGGAAATTAAGTCAATGATGTTTACTAACAGTGAGTACTTGTCACCGCCATACTGTTAACCCAGTGGCACCGGAAACAGCGCTTGTTTCATTAGGTCTGTAGCTGCCATGTTGCTGGCGGCCAGCCTGGAGGCTAGGCACGCCGCGGTGGTAGTGTAAGTATCGAATTGCTAAAGAGGGTATCTAAAAGGAAACGCTTATTTGCCGAGAATACCCCAGTACTGCTCGCAGTTGAGGTAGCCGGGGTTCTTCCAGTAGTCGTTAAAGGCGGTGAACAAAATGACGTCGTCACCGATCTTCTCCTTGAGCGAGGAGATGGCGGCGGACTGGTCCGAAGACGAAGCAACGGCAACACCGTTGGCGGAGCCCTGCGAAGGCCAGCCGGACTCGGTGATGAGGACCTTCTTGGAGTTGCCGCAGGCCTCAGACACACGCTGAGTCTGCTCGACAGCCCACTGGCCGGCGCCCGACGACTCGATGGAGCCATCAAAGTAGGCATGGGCGTTGACGGCAAGGTAGTCCGAGATGTCGCACAGACCGGGGTTGTTGATGACAGCAATGAAGGTGTCAACAGCAACAACGGGACCGGAGTAGCTGTGCGACTTGAGGGCCGAGCGGGCCTCCGAGACGTAGCCGGCAACCTGTGAGACGGTGGCCTGGCCGCCGTTCACGAGCTCGTTACCGATCGAAACGGTGTGGACGCAGTCCCAGTCGCCGTTGATGCCGGAGTTGATGGCATCAATGTCGGCAGAGATGGAGCCGATGTCGAAAACACCAACAAACAGCTTCTGCGAAGAGGACTTGGCAGCGTAGACGTTGGCGACCTGGTTGCAGTCAACACCGTAGATACGGATCAGAGAGAAACCCTGCAGCGACTCAAAGTCAGAAGCAACCTCGCTGGCACTCTTGCACTGGCCAGTGGAGGTGTAGGGCGAGTAGGTGATACCCAGAGCACCGCCCGAGCCGGTGGAGACCGACGAGCCCGAGCTGGAGCTAGAAGAGGAGCTGGACGAGCTCGAGTCGGCAGCAGCAGTAGAGGTGGTGGCAGCGGCAGCAACCTCAGAAGAGGTGGTCACGGCAGCAGCAGCGACCTTGGCCTCGGCAACAGAGGTCACCACATTCTCAACAACAGCAGAGGTGGTGGGGGCAGCAGCACCGTTGGCACCAACAGTAACAACGTGCGTCTCCTGAACGGTCACGTAGACATTAGCAGGCTCACGCTTGTGGGCGTGGTGATCAACAGGCTGAGCAAGAGCGGAAGCGGCATAGAGACCGGCCGCGGCGATAGCAGAAAAACGGGAGACCATGATTTAGAAAAGGAAAGGAAAGGAGTTAACCAAGAATTTAACAGGGGGGTGCGGTCGGTTTAAAAGGAAGGAACGAAGGCTTGTTAGGTTTCCGGGTCAAGTGATGGTTAAGAAAAGAACCTTGGCAGTGGGGGCTCAAACAAGATGCCGTAAGTATCTGCATTGCATTCTTTAGGGCAGTGGTTATGCACGCGCGCGACCCGCTCATTGGTTGTCATGTAAACATGGGTTAGGCCATGCGGTGTCTAGGCAACCTGCAGCATGTCCATGCATAGAAATACCATTGGGTTCGCCGCGCGTACGGCTGACCCAGGGGCAAAAAGCACCCGTCTTTTCATACTCTTTTGGGTTCTCCCTTTTTTTAAACCTGCTCCTCGCCCCATTGATGCCCATCATTCTAAACCGCTATCTATCTATCTACCCCCGCCCAGCTCGGACCTTGGCCTTTTGCGAGTGTTTTTTTTTCACGCTGCATGCAGCGTGGGATGAGAATCACGTGCCCGGCCCTCACAACCAGAGCCCCACTGAGAGGGGAAGTGGGGGCCCACTCAAGGTCATATTCTGTAACAATTAATTAATTATTGGATTAATATTGCCTTTAATACCTCAAAAACTTCTTTTACAAAAATGCTCAACTCCTTTTCAACGGTCGGTGCAGCCATGACACATAGCATTCCTCATGGCTATTGGGCTTGGGCACCATGCAATGCGGTGCTGGCCCGAAGCGACGATATATTGATCATCTTGGTTAAACAAACACAACTAAACTAGACATTTTACATGTTTTTTTGCGATATTAATTCCAATGACTTGGCTGAATGGTCAAACAGGAGCCAAGCTCGAGAACAGGGGATAGTGGAAATATTATTTATGCATGCACGGCTGTCACTACGTCAAACACGTCGTCGGTACTGCAAGGCTCGAACCCCGTAAAATAACCAATCTAAACAACATGAAACAAGAAATTATCCACGGTTGCGATACAGCGAACGCTATTTCTCCATAATTACTATCGAAATATCATGTGTTATATTTAGGGATTAACTCGGAATGTGCGCTGCTTCTTGCGTCTAATCTTGCTGCATACCTCGCATCCCTTGAGATTCGCGAGATCTCCCAGAGATTCCCGGTGCATCCCTTGACCAAAAAAAAGGGGTTCAAGGGGTCAATTAAAATATTATTTAGAGTTTAGGGCATTATTTGGGCGTAATTGGTGCGAAATGCCAAAAGGCTCCACTGAACCATATCGCCTCAGCAGTGCCCACGCATGCACTTGCACTTACCCATGGCTAGGCAACTAGGGTGTCTGAAAAATGTCTCGATAATGACTCGGGTCTCGGGTATCTCATCCGGAAGGTGCATGTATAGATAAGAGAGCCATAAAAATCTATAAAAGAATGCTAACGAACTGTCGGAGCCATCTAACAATTAGCCAAAACAACACTAACAACACTACAATGCCGCCATAGAAAAAGTACTTGTCTTCGCGAGCCCGTTTCTCGACCTTTCTAATTGTCTCCGTAGAGATGCCAAGCGTGCCTGCCGCCTTGCGCAATGTCTGTTGTGTGCTCCGCAGCAGCTCGTTTTGGTCACCGATATCTCCTAAAGCTTGGCGGCCGCGTTCGATGAAATCGTCGAGCTGCTGGCTCGCAAACGACAGTACATCGCCTTCTCGTGCCAAGCCCTGCTCGCGTGTGACATCATTAGGCCCGCTAACCGGTGCCGCGTATGGGTTTTCGCTGGCTTGAGACGACGTATTTGTGCGTCGCGCAAAGAGTTCCTGGCGATTGTTGGATTCCTGCGCGTCTTGACGCCGTTCCCGCAGCTCGCGCAGTTGAACACGTGCATCCGCAAGTTCTTGGCGGAACTTGGCCAGCCGCTCGGTGCCGGTTTGTTTCTTTTCCGCATTGACTTCTTTGGCAACAGCAGCCTCGTAACTGTCGAGCGTCCGCTGGAAAGACGTCAGCGTGGCGCTTATTTGGCCATGTAAACTTAAAGGCGCGTCTTCGGGTGTCGCGGCAACTTTCTCAAGGTCCTTTTTGACTTGCTGCGACTGCTTGACGGCGTGGTTGAACAGCGAGTTCATGCTGAGTAACAGAGTGCCCAAGCTGCCAAAGTGTCTGGGGTACAATGTGGGCCGTCACATGCAAACTTTAACAATGGTTGGCAAGCCTTTCAGCTAAGATCCTAAATTTCCGGGCTTGACTGGAGTTGAATGGATGAGAGTTGTATGGACGCGTAGACCTGGACCACGAATTTAAACACATTCCCCCGCGTAGTGTCAATTGACCTGCCATTAATTAGTTCTCGTAAAGTTGCTTTTTGGCCCTCAAATAACGCCTTGCAGAACTTGGGCTCGCTGCTGAGCCACGCTAGCGAGGCCGGAGGATCCAAACCCTCGCGATCCCGGAGACGGCCCTGGAAGAAGGCAACTTTAAGGGCTGATAGGTCCGGGTTAGAGCCTAGCGCTTTGCTCACAAAGTATCGCCAGCAGCCATAGAAACATTGAAATAGCACGCCCACATCTATAGTCTGGGCAAGAATAAGAGTGTCCAGCACTCCTGATACTTGCGGGTTGATCTCGTTCAAAGGCTGCTGTTTAGAGGGCAGAGCCCCTCTTTCACTGAAGTAAACAAAGGGAGTACTTGCGTGGTTCCATACTTCAAACAGCTTTGCATTCTGCACCGCCTCGCTAGGATCTACTGGACCATTTACAGACGCTACAAGCAGTCTTGCAAGCCGTAACTTGGTCGGTAAAGGATGGGGTAGCTTGTACCATGGCTCCGTCAACTGATTCTGGACAAGCTGCATAGCCGGCAACACCTCGTCAAGGGCTTTTCTATCTTCGGCAGCAATAGTCTGAGGACTCGAAGATATTTTATGACTAGACACAAACCGATCCGGATCGATGGTCCTCAGCAACCTTTCTATCACCGAGTCAAGAAGTTCCTCTATCATTGTCAACGCGTCAGGTCATAGACCCTACCCACCGACCCACCTTCACTTAATAGCATACATAAACCCTGCATATACCCGCTAAGCAGACCCGCCCAGAAGATCGTAAATTTGCTAATAACGCTGATCCTAAGATTTAAATGTGCTATTCACTACCTAGAGACTATGGGGAATCCCCTGCAAGCAATCGGCTCTGCTCTTTCCTATGGCGGATCGATGATATGTACTAAGCTCGCGTGAAGCATGCAGCGACACCGTTGCCGGCAACAAGAGCATCGCCGGTGATGTTCTCGCCAAGACCGGTTTTCTGGATACTCAATGGTTTGAGGATCTTGCCGCCCTTACCGGTTCCGAGCTGGCCCACGTCGCTGCTTCCCCATTCGAGCCAGCTGCCGGTGTTGGCTTTGGCATCTTTGGGGGCCAGCTGCAGGAACGTGTGGCTGCTACCCACGCTCCAGGCGTTAGGAACAAGCTTCTGGACAGAGTTGGTAGTCTCGCTGAACTCCTGCAGGTCATTGAGAGCAGGCATTCGCAAGGGCGTGGTTTGGCAATGTGCAAGAGAGCCGGTACCTAGTTGGCCGTAGATACCATTGCCAATGGAAAACGTTCCGTTGTCCTCAGTCGTAAGGTAAGTGACATCTCCGCCGGCACTCACGTGCTGGACCTTGCCAAAGCCGCCTAACCGCGGCATCATGGCTGCCGGCACGGAAATCTGCATGTTCTTGAACGTGAACGGCAGCATGAGCTGGCCAAAAACATTGCTTCCCCACCCGTAGATCTCCCCGGCATCGGTGCAGGCAACCGTATGGTTGTTGCCGCATGCAATGCTCTTGACGGGGGCGGGCAAAAGCTTGACTGTGCGCAAGACGTATGCTGGCGGGGCCGGATCAAATGCCGAGAACGAGGCCTGGCCCAGCTGGCCGTCGTGCTTCTCGAGACGAGTGGCCAAGCCAGTAAACACTCTGCCTTTATTAGTGCGGGCAGCGACATGGCTCTGGCCAGTTTGGATATCCACGACCTTTTCAAACCATTTCAGAGGCTCAGCCATGCTGAATTGGATCGGCTTGCTGGTCTCGTCCAATGGCCAAGTATAAACAGAGCCATTGGCAGCCAACGCAACGGGCCGGGTGCCGGCAAACCGAACCGAGACTATGTCCTTACCCTTGAGCACCACATGCTGGTTGTCTGGTGATGTCCACTGCACGACATTTCCTTTACCATCAACAGCAATCGCGCCCACTGGGCAGATGGCAAGATCTCTTAACTTCTTATTGTCAAAGTAGGGCACTCGAACAGGCGTGCGAATGACAGAAGGCGGCACTGCCGCAGCGACTGAAGAGCTACCTGAAGAAGTAGGATCCGCGACAGCAGCTGAAGCAGGATCGGCCGCAATCAGCCGATGGCTATTAGTACCCCAAACATATACACCGACTGGTTTATCATCTTGGGCCCATGCGGTTCCGGCTGCGGCTCCTGCTGCAGCAAACACCGCAAGTGGTGCGAGCCGCGACCAGGTTTGGCTCAGGCGATTCATCTTACTAAACCATGAGCTTCGCCTGTCGCTACTTGAGGATGCGGGGCGGCCCCATCCAGTTGCCGCTTGCAGCGCCGTTTCGGGTTCCGGTTCGGGCTGCTATCCGAGAACAATCACATGCTAATTTATTTACGGGCTATAAATACCTCCACAGCCTCCGCCGGGCGTTTTCTATCCACAGCTCCGTTGGCCAGCAACATCATTTCGATACTCGCAAGTTTGCGATCCAGCTAGAGCGAGAGGGGTTTACGCCTGCCCAGGCCGACGCTATTCTCAAGTCTCTGGCTGGAGTTCTGACCGATACGACAGCCAATCTCAATGGCAATCTTGTGTCCAAAGATGAGTTCTCGCGGAGAGTTTATCAACAGAAAGTCGACTTTACGAAACTCAAGTCCGAATTGCAGAACCTGGACCGGGCAGACTTTGCCCGAATCAACGATGAACATGAACGGCTGGTCACCGACGTCGAGAAGACCCGCCAGCAGTTTAAGGAAACCATCGCCAAGGTCCGGGCCAACGTGCGGCTGGATCTCAATCTGGAAAAGGGCCGCGTGCGCGAGGAAAGTGCCGGCCACGAGCTCAAGATCCAGGAAATCAATGCCCGCATTGACCAGGAACTGTCGAACTTCAAGAGCCAGATCGAGGGCACAAAGGTGCAGGTCCTGCAATGGCTGATTGGTGTTTGCACAGGTACTTTTGCCTTGGTTCTGGCCTATATTCGTCTTTTGACTTAGTCTGTAGTTATATTCGTTTTTGTTTATTGTTGTGTGCTTTGCTGTACCGCTCTCTAGTGCTCATCGATAGGCAAGTCATCAATAGACCAGTGCCGATGTATACATGGAAACAATGTGTTCAACACAATATGCAGGACGCAAGACGCCAGTTTATTAAACAAGCTAAATAGTGATAATCTAAGCAGAGAACGCCTCGGGGAACTCGGCAATGTTCTGCTCGAGAGGACCCCGCTTGTTGAGGAACTTGACGTAGGCACCGTCATCCTTGACCTCACCGGCCTGGCGGCGGCGGACGTACTCATCACGGTCCAGAGGAGTGAAACCCCACTTCTTGGAGATGATGATCTTCTGCTGGCCAGGGAACTTGTAACGAGAGCGACGAAGAGCCTCAATGACAACAGCCTTGTTGGAGTCCTTGGTACGGATAGAAATCAGAATCTGACCAATGTCGACACGGGCGGCAAGACCGGCAGGCTTACCCCAAGCGCCACGCATACCCTGCTGCAGACGATCGGCACCGGCACACGACAACATTTTGTTGATACGCAAAACGTGGAAGGGGTGGGCGCGGATGCGCATGTGGAAACTCTCACGACCAGACTGGGTGGTAATGTACTTGTTGGCGCAGATACGGGCGGCCTCCAGAGCCTCGGACGACAGCTGCTCCTTCTCGTTGGAGACGAGGTGCACGCACAGAGGGAACTCGTCGTTTCCGGCGCGCTTGCGGCCCAGGTCGTAGGCACGGATCTTGGCGTCGGGGACACCACGATTGTACCGCGACTTGGGGAAAGGCTTGTTCTTGCAGTAACGGTAGCAGCGAGCGGGACGGCGAGCCATTTCGGGTGGTTTGGAAAGAGCGGCTTCTGAGTGGCATTATACTCTTGCTGACGATTTTATAGTAGAAGCCCTAAGCCCTAGCTGATAAATTATTTCAAATCAGACGCCACATTTATGCAGTCATCAGCTTAGGTAAACGTGCTCAGTACCCCCTGGGGTGACCCCAGATGGTGGCGCATGTGGCTAAACCTTGGCCAATAGCAATAAAAAATTTGGTTATATATCAATTGACTTTACTTTGTGCATTTTTTCACAAAAGTAGCCCTTCATACTTCATTTTCGTTCTCATGCAGGTATCGCATCATTCACCTGCATCTTAGCTGTCATCGGATCACACGGCAGAAGCTGTTTATCTAGTAAACTCAAGAAAAATCCATATTACGTTTAAGGGGCCCTTTACATTTTGTATTCAGGCATATCCATGCATGTTCTGGTGTCTCTAGATCAGATTATAGGTACAATGCATTTCTAGGCTAGCTATAGTTGTAGAGTTAACGAGACTGCGGCAGCGGTAGATTGAAGGCACTGTGGTATAGTGTTACTGTGAAGAAGTGTCCGTAGTAGCAGCACTTAGACAATGTTGCAGACAACAGTAGGGCGGAAGTTGCCAGGAACAACCTTGAGGTTGCTCTGGGGAGGCTTGACAGCGTTGTCAGAGGCAGAGTTGTTGGTGGAGGCAGTGGCAGACTTCATTGGAAAGATTGGAATACTATTCACCGGGGAATTCCTTGGTTTATATAGACTTTTGGGCATACCAAGGAAATGCTGGCGTGCATGGACGTGCATATTCCCAAACCATGGTTTCGCAGATATCTCGCTCAGTTCTTGGCCCACGGCTTTTAATATATTTTACACTCCCTTTCGCTAATATTCCGCATGTATTCACTTGAATTATTGTTCTAGATACCTCACGAAACTATTGATTCTAGCTCCGACCCCAAAAAAAAGCAGTGCTGTTGCGACATACCGAATCGGGTAATTTTTCCTGCACGCCGAGTCAGATAAACCTGCGTCTGCGTATGCAATTCTTTGATAAGAAAATCCCTTTTCGGATAGTTTCGGGCACACTGACAGTCTCGCCGGAGCATGCTTGTTGCTGGCTGCCAATCCTTGATATTGAAGCTTGTAAGTTGGTGCTAGTTGGTGTACCCGTAAAGGAGATCACAGCAATGTTAACACCTTATATACTCTTATAATTGATCTATTTTACAACCCGCATCCCACTCTTAGCACCGTCCTCTTGTTTGTTTCTGAAAATGGACACTCGGTGCATGCATGTGCATAAGGGGTCGGCGATAAGGTAAGCCAGTTGCCATGCAGAACCCAAACGAAGACACGGAGTGGAATGACCAGCTCCGCAAGCACGGCATTCTGCCCGAAAAGCCTCCGTCTCCAACAGCCGAGCTCGAGGCGGCTTTGGAGGATGCCGTCGAAAAAGCCCATGCCAATCGCTTGGAAGGCCGCACGCTCGACGAGCTCGATGCTCTCGAGGAGGACGGACTAGAGGATGAGGAGTTCGTGCAGCAGTACCGTGACAAGCGAATGCGAGAGATCCGAGAGCAGGCCTCGCGGGAACGGTTCGGTGAGGTCATCCATATCTACAAGGCAGAATATACCGAGGCAGTGACGGATGCTTCCAAGAATTTCCCCGTCGTTCTGCATGTCTCGTCACAGCGACAGCAGAGCCGGCTCTTGTCTGGATTGCTTTCCCGAGCTGCTCCTCGTTTCAAGGATGTCAAGTTTGTAGACATTGATTGCCATCAGATCAACGACCGCTACCCCGAGGACCGCACCCCGACAATCTTGGTGTACAAAAACGGCAATGTTGTCAAGCAGCAGGTGACTCTTGAGGGCATTGGCGGCAATTCGTGCAACCTCAAGGATATTGATACGTTCCTTGTCAAGTGTGGAGTTTTGGAGCGCACCGATCCTCGTTTGCTGGACAATAAGGATGATTCTGAGAGCGACTACTCTGATTAGTTTTGTATTGCTGTTTAATTCCGGTATCTTGTTGAATCTTCATCACAATTTACGGTTTAGATATCGTGTCCTCTAAGACTAGTTTTGGCTACTTGGGGCTCATGTTACTGCTGAGCCCGGGGGCATGATATATTTCAGCTTAGATAATTTTTTTCTTTTCATATACAAGATGGGCCGCTACTTGGCTTCGAAACGGTTTAAAACAAGACGTTACAACCGGGACGGTGATCAGATTCTTCACGATGATCTTTCTAGTGAGAAGGCCATCGATGCTCTTGAGAATCAGGCAATGGACGAGTACAAGCCTGGTCTTGGCCAGTTTTACTGCGTTCCCTGTGCTCGCTACTGCGAAACTGAAATCGCTCTTAAAACTCACCAAAAGAGTAAAGTGCACCGCCGCCAGCTCAAGGCTTTGAAATTCGGACCCTACACCAAGGAAGAGGCCGACGCAGGCGCCGGCAAGGACGTTCAAAAGTACCTCAACAAGCGGCAGCAGCAGCAGGATATCACTGGCACTGGAAAGGTCAGCGAACTTCTTACGCCGCCAGTGAGTGCCAAGGCAGAGAAAGCAGATGAGATGGCTACTGACGAGCCGGAATTGAGTGAGCCCGAGGTCGAGGTTGATGAAGTTGAGACTGCAGAGATTGAGATCTAAGCGCTTTGTTTCGTTTGCGGCCTGTGTTGTTGTGTCTGATTCGGTTTTCAGACCCTATCTATCGTTTATAGTTCCAGAATTTATTTAATCCTTGTCCAGTTTAATCTTTCAGTATGCTTCTTAATCGACTTGCACAAGTTCAGTATTCGCATCAACGTTACCAGAACCTCCAGTTCGACCTAAAATAAGGAATCAGAATAATTATATTTATCGAATTACAGCCGTACATCTAAAAAGTATAGTTTATCTTAAAAAGATCGCGTCTTCCATTGAAAAAAGAAGATGCAAAAAAAATAAAAAATGGTCCCTGGCGGGATCGAACCGCCGATCTTGGCGTTATTAGCACCACGCCTTAACCAACTGGGCCAAGGGACCGATTTTTGATTTTCTGGAATTCGTGTTTTAGTCTCTCAGAGTCTGAGAAAAGAGACGCTAATCCAAAGTATAGCCTCTATTCCAAGAAAAAAGTCATGATAAAATGCAGAGTATTTAGCTCCGAAAATCTTCCAACCTCTTGAGCTGTTTACCATCTTTGTCAAAGTTGGAAGGGTCCAGCCAAGCGTCAAAAGCAGCCTTAATGGCAGGATACTCATCGTCAGTAATGGAGAACCAGCTGGTATTGCGAGTACGGTTTTTGTAGATGAGAGCCTTTCTAAACTCGCCTTCATAAGTGAATCCAAGACGAGTCGCAGCCTTCTTGGAAGGGCCATTGTGAGAATCACATTTCCATTCATATCGTCGATAGCCCATATCAAATGCATGCTGCATCAAAAGCGCATGGGCCTCGGTAGATAGAGGCGTACGAGCCAGCAATGGCGAAAAGTGAACATGGCCGACTTCAATGGCACCGATGGCAGGGAAGATGCGCAGGTATGAGAAAGTTCCTACAGGCTTACCTGTTTTCTTGTCAATGATGGCCAAATAGACAGGATCTTTGCTCACAATGGCCTCGTCGACCCACTGCTTGTACTCTTCAAACGATTTAGGAGGCTCAGTGAGAAGGTACGTCCAATTTTTGGGCGAATCTGCAGTCGATAGTTGAGCATCGTAAAGATCTTTAGCGAGATCCTCGGTGATGGGGACTACCTTACAATAGCGCCCTTGTAAATTTACATTTGAAGGATGAGGTGGAACTTTGAAATCTAGAGTCTCGCCAATGGGCTGATTCCATTCGTTAGTGGGCATTCTAAGTTCTAGCAAGGGTGGCCCGGGTTAATGTACTCCGGAATGACACATTTCTTATCTGCGTATTGCATTTAGTCATGTGCGTCAGTACGGGGCAGCTGCAAGCGAGCTTGTTTGGCTCCGATCAGATGTGCTAATTGCTATTGCCACTGCAAATAATCATCCCCAGCAGCAATTATCACTGCAGTAATTTGTACGTACCGTTATAAAGAGTATGCTTGAACCGAGATTGCGCGTGGGCGACATCGACTGAGCATATCCTCCCCAACCCCAAACCGAAGGTGCGTTGCAGACTATTGATATGATCAAAATATGTGAAATTCAAATTAGAAGGCTAGGTATAAGTATAAGACTCTACAATCATCGGAAATCCTCTAGACGTTTTAATTGTTTGCCGTTTTCGTCGAAATTGGCAGGCTCAAGCCATCCAAGCCGGCCTTAATGGCAGGGTACTCTGCATCTGTGATTGAGAACCAGCAAGTGTTGCGAGTGCGGTCCTTGTAGACCAAAGCATTTCTAAATTCTCCTTCAAAGGTGAAGCCCATGCGGAGAGCTGCTTTCCGAGATGGAGCATTCAATGAGTCGCACCTCCAAGCATAACGCCGATAACCAATATCAAAGGCATGGTCCATCAAAAGGTACTGAGCCTCGGTGGACATTGGTGTTTTTGCTAATAAAGGCGAAAAATGCACCCAGCCAGCCTCAATCGATCCTGACTGCGGTACAATATCGAGATATGCAATCGAACCAACCGGTTTGTTGGTGCTTTTATCAATAATGGCCATCTGAACATAGAACTCATTGGAAATTGCATAATGAACCCACTTTTTATAGTCGTCCAAATCTTTAGGGACATGAGTAGGAATGTATGTCCAATTCTTTGCCGAATCTGGGGTCGAAGTATGTGCTGCGTAGAGATCTTCAGCATGGGCCATAGTCAGCGGTTCCAACCGGCAATATCGGCCCTCTAAAGGCACATTTTCAGGATACGGAGGAATCTTAAAGTCCAAAGGTTCACCCACAGGCTGTCCCCATTCGTTAATGGGCATTTCGATAGTGTTTACAGTAAGGTCGTGGACATATATCCGATCTATGCAGTGAGTCACGAGCGAGTCACGAGTGAGTCATCATGCATACTGATAACGGCTCGGCTCTAGATTGAGAGAGCAAACGGCAAGAAAGAGATAAGATAAGTAATTCTATACAAGAAAATACACAAGGATTTTAATCATTTCTATGATATGTTTTTGAAGTCCAAGATTTACTCGGAATTCAGGTGAGTCTTGTCGTCGCGCAGAATGCTCATATCAACGTCGTTGATATCGGTCTTTCCACAGAACGACATGGAGGTCTGCAGCTGACCATGAAGGATATTAAGCAGCTTGCTAACACCTGCGCCACCGTAGGCACCCAGAGCCCACAAATAGGGGCGGCCAACCAGCACACCATTGGCGCCCATGGCGATGGCTCTAAGAACGTCTTGACCAGAGCGAATGCCGCTATCGACAAACACCTCGATCTTGCCGTCGACCTCCTGCACAATTTCAGGCAAAACCGTGCATGTGGAGGGCGCGCCATCGAGCTGACGGCCGCCATGGTTGGAGACCACCAAGGCATCTGCTCCGCTCTCTACCGCCGAGCGAGCATCCTCTCTTTCCATGATACCCTTGATAACCAGCGGCCCACCCCACTGCTCCTTGACCCACTCGATGTCTTTCCACGACAATTTCGGGTCGAACTGTTCGCCAATCCATTTGGCCAGCTCGCGAGGATCCGTTACTCCTTTGCTGCCGGCGGTCAGGTTGCCAAACATCCAGCGGTGAGGCGGTGTAAGCGCCATGTTGGCGCACCACCATGGTTTGCCCATAAGATTGATAATATTGCCAATGGTTGGCCGAGGCGGCGACGATAAGCCGTTTTTGACGTCCGCATACCGCTCGCCAATCACCTGCAGGTCTGCGGTTAGGACTAGGGCAGAGCATTTTGCAGCCTTGGCCCGGTCGATAAGTTGCTTCATGAATGCCCGGTCCCGCATCATGTACAATTGAAACCAAAACGGCTTTGTGGTGTTTTCAGCAACATCTTCAATCGAGCAATTCGACATCGTGCTTAGCGTGTAGGGAATGCCGAACTTCTCACAGGCTTGTGCAGCAAGAATCTCTCCATTGCCATGCTGCATACCGGCCATACCAGTTGGGGCAATGGCCACCGGCATAGCATGCTCGACGCCCAATAGCTTTGATTTCACCGAAAGGTTGCTGATATCCAGCAGCACTCGCTGGCGAAACAGTTTTTTGGTCCAATCAACCACATCGCGGTCTCTTGTGCTTTGCGACCAGGAACCGGAATCACAATAGTCTACAAACATCTTAGGCACTCGCTTGAGGTACACATCGTGGAGATCTTTCGTGGAACATACCTTGCCCAAATCCTTGAGATTGTACTTGAAGCGATGCATCAATGAGGTGTTGTGGAGAAACGGAAAACCGGGGTTCGAGAATAGTGTTCCCAACCGGGAGAAACCCGTACCCATGCAGCTCGGGCCGAGCGAAAGAATCATGCGATACAAGATTTTCACCGTGCTGCCGACGGGCACTAGGTACAAAGGCTAGAAAGAGTTGTAAAGGGTTGAAAGTGGAGGGACTGTGTCGAGCAAAGACTCCAAGTAACTACAGGAGATGAGGAGTGAAGTATTAAATAGTATAAGCAGATATAAGACTTACCAACGGTTAGAAACACTACAAGGCAGCGCGTTTCTTGGAAGCATCGATCATATCTCTGCGGTCTTGACGTTTCTTTTTGAAAGCCTTGGGCACGGTGGAGATCTCATCGCGCTTGACAATGCGCTTGCGGCGACGCTTGTCGGTTGCTTGCAGCAGCCACTCGCTGATCTCGCAGCCGCTTTGTTTCATCACATTCACAACCGGACGGATGGTGTCGATATCTTGTTTAGTGTAGAATGTCACGGCTTTACCCTCCCGGCCAGCACGTCCAGTACGGCCAATACGGTGCACGTATGCTTGACCGCTGGTGGGAACATCATAGTTGATAACAAGGTTGACTCCGTGGAAGTCAATACCGCGCGCAAGCACATCGGTGCAGATCAAAACCCAGATATCACCCTGCTTGAAGCTGTTGATAACGCGGTCGCGCTGGTTTTGAGTGAGTTCAGAGTGGATCACGTCGACATTGATTTTGTCGTACAGGAGCTCATGGAAAAGGGCCTTGGCACGAGCAATGGATTGCACAAATACAAGAATCGGAGGCACAACCTCACCACCCTTGAGCATCTGGCGAATTGCAGTGAGTTTACCAGCCTCGTTTCCGCAAAAAGTCAAGGACTGCTCAACGTTGTCGGAAGCAGCTTCTTTGAGACCCACAAGAATACGCACGGGCGAGTGCATGATACTCGTGGCGAGCTCCTCGACATTCGCAGGCATAGTGGCACTGAAAATAGCCTTGGTGAGCTGCGGATTCGTGCATGCAGCGATGATCTCGTCGGCCTGCTCCACAAAGCCATCGCCAAGCAACCGGTCGGCTTCATCCAGCACAAGATATTGAACCTTGGAAAGACTCAGGGTCTCGGACTTGAGCGCCTCGATCAACCGCAGCGGTGTGCTGATCACGAGATCCATGTTCTGCTTTGCACCGGCGTTGTTGTTGCGCATCTTGGCCAGCATGGCTTTGTTCATCACGGCCACAGTGACATCTTGACCTTTGCTCAATTGCACAGCCACCTGGTAGATCTGGGTAGCCAATTCACGGGTTGGCGACACAATTACTGCTCTAGGCGAGCCACTGGCCGTGGATTTACCAGACTGCAGAGCCTGGATGATCGGAGTGACAAACGCAAGTGTTTTACCCGAACCAGTCGGGGCACATGCTACCACGTCGCGGTCCTTGAGAAGCGCAGGAATGGCTTCACTCTGAATAGGCGTGGGATTGGAGAAACCTTGGCGGTCGAGGTTCCGAAGCAGCGGTTTGGAGAGATCGAACCGCTGGATCAGGTCTGTGAACGAGCCAATTGGCCGCTCCAAGTCGGTTCCCGAGACCTTAATTTTATTATTGGAGCGATGCTTTTCAGCATCTGCCGTTGATTGAATCACCAGCTCGATATTCTCGTCATTTTCATCGGCATCAGAAACGGCACGGACCTGTTTCTTGGGCTTGGAAAAGAAGCTCATGTTGCGTTCAACCTGGTAATCTCTTGATTCCTTGGGAATTGGCTTTTCCTGAGTGAATAGCTGCAGCTCATCTTTATATTTCGGCTTGATGGAGGCTCCTCTACTAAGAAGCTTGAACATATCCATTGTGAGTGTAGCTTTCTCGTGAAGGGCTAGACGGACGTAAATTATTAATTTTTTTGATGGTAAGGGTTAGTGGATGGTAAGGGTTTTGCGGCGAGTGAAATTTCACTCGCGGTTTTGTCAGCAGAAACCAAACTATCCACCCAGGTTTGAAATATAGCTTGAACCAAAAAAATGCTTGGACGGTTACGGATGGTGCGTCCGGGCACTCCCTTGGATGTGAATCGCGTTTTCAGCCGCTCGCTGGTGTATCTTAAGAATGGCGAGACCAAAGTACGAGGCCTTAAAAAGGATGAGTCGCAGTACTTGACCAACCCAACAGGAGTGAGCTATCCGGGCACTGGACAGACTCTTGAGCCTGTTAAAAAGTTTTTGGGCAGCAAATATGAGCTGCCTGAATCGCTGCTGCTGCAGAGCATTACCCACAAATCATTTGCACATGGAAAAAAGCCGTACAACGAGCGGCTGGCGATCTTGGGCCAGCAGCTGGTGCGCATGCAAACGTCGCGAGCGGCCGCCGAGTCGGGCTCTGCTGCTGAGCATGCCGTCAACGGTCAAAATTTCGACATCAACCAACGAGCAGTGGATCTGTTGTCCAGCTCGCTGACGGTGTCGCAGGTCTGCACGCTGGCTGGTCTGGAGCAGTCGGTGTTCTGGAAGCCTGCAGGCAAGGGCGGCGAGTCTACGATCTACTCGTCGTGCGTGCATGCTCTTGTTGGAGCTATTTTGTTGGAGCATGGTGCCGGCAAAGCCTTTGAGTTTATTGGCGAGCGTCTTTTGAGCGGGCCATACTCTGTCTTTGCTATTTCCGACAAGGTTTTTGTAAATAAAGTTTAGAGTACGTGGTACTTGAACGCTAGGGAGCTAGTAATAAATATTGTAGTGCTTTGGTTCCGGCCCTTGGGCTCTGGACGGAGAATCGAGTAACTATATTACTAATCAGTTACCAAGCGCCGATGCCGGTCTGAGACGGGGTAAGGGCGCAAACATGAATGAGAATGAGGACCCAGGCATGCGGCTAGCAACATGCAGGAGGGTTTAGTACCCCCCACATGATAAAAGTTTAAACGTGGACTTATGGTTAATAAGAGCGGAATACCTAGCCAATCGGAGGTGGTTATGTAGATGTTTTGTAGATGATATATCCCGGTTCTCGAGACATTATCTCTGCCGAGGGCCCCCAAGGCACCATGTATGCAGGCGATGATGCAGCTGCAGATCAAGATGGTGCAGGATCGTGGACGCGTATTACCAAGCTTTTTTTCTTGACGCGATAATGTCTGTAAACACGGCCAACGGGCATTCAATCCCCGTAGAGATCGTGGATGGACATCGCACGTTCGAGACGTTCATTGCGACGCTGCCGCCGCACCACCATCGTATCTCGATGTCGCTGCGGAAGCTTTCCAAGTTCTCTGAGGATCATTTGATCGAGCTGAGCTTGGATATTGCCGATGAAATCGACCGTCGCAAGGACCCCCGCTATTCCAAGGGCGAACATTTACCGGCCCGAAAGGATATTCATCCGAAACGCAACCACGCCCGGTACCAGCTGGGTACTTTGTCGGATATGCGGCTGGGCGGCATGTGCAAGGATCTGATTGCCGAGCAGGAGCGGCGGTTTCCAGGGCTTTTAGATATTGCCGAACAAGAACAGGCAGACTTGTCGCGCAATTCGCAGACCCGTGGAGCCCCGCAAACCGTTTATACGACTGAGGTATTGCCTACGAAAGCCACGATGAATTTCGACGATAGCGGAGACTCCAGCGACGACTATGAGGACTATGACGGCGACTCTGTTGCGTCATTAAACTCTCCTTCCAATCCTCCGCTGGCTCAAGCCATGGACCAGGAATCTGCTTTACAAAAGAAGCTGCAGGGAAAGTATGAGCCTACCGAGCACGAAAACCTAAGCGTCAACGACTTTAAATTCGACACTGAGGAGCAGATCCGCAGTCTGGACTCGCCCAAAGCCTTGGAGGATGACCAGGATCTTAGTTTCGACACGACAGCCGAGGTTTTGGCGACAAAGAGCCTGCCCGAAAATGTGCCAAACAGCGACCACGAGGCTGCAAAGGAGCTTAAAGACAAGACCGAGCAGATCAGTAAACTGGAGGTCGAGATCTCCGACAAGGATGGCCAGATCCGCGATCTCGTAGAGGAGTGCTCGCGGCTTGACAAGTCGGTGACCGAGCTCGAGGGCCAGGTGCGCGAGCTTGAGATGTTCAAGACGCAAGCCACTACCGAAAACGACCAGCTGCACGATATGCTGCAGGACGCGACGCGCGACTACAAGCAGGCTGCGGCGACACATGCGGACGAGATCAAAAGACACACTGACGAGCTTACGGTTCTCCGTGCGCAGGCACAGCCCACAAAGGTAGCCACCCGCTCGGTGGCAGGCTCCACCACTAGTTTAGACATTCGCGACAGTGCTGGCGGTGCTGGTGCTGCCGGCAAGCCTTCGTACGAGGAGCTCGAGCGGCAGTTGGAGCAGCAGCAGCGCGTGACGGACCAGGTGCGGCATGAGGCGTCGCTGTTTCTGCAGGAAATGCGCGAGCTCACGCAGCGGCGCGGACAGAACACCGACGCGCAGGCCGCACAGACGCAGACGCTGCGGCTGGAGATCCAGGAATGGAAGAGCCGCCATCTGCGGGCCATGGACGAGCTGCGGGCGCTGCGGTCGGGCGTCGATTCGCGCTCCAGCCACTCGATGCTGCAGCCGCCGCCCGAGCCCGAGCAGTTTTATGACGCCAATGGCAAGATCCGCGACTCGTCGGTCAAGGAGTTCCAGGCGGCGGTAGATACGCTGCTTGTGAGCGCGCGCGGCCAGCCCGACGCGCTGCTCGACAACCTGCACGGCGTGGTTCTGGCAACCCGCCGCGTGACGCAGGACATCGACGAGAACGACACGAAATACTCGACTTACACGCGGCTCATTTCGCGCACCGCCAACCAGCTTATCAGCGTGGTGCGCAACATGTCGGTGGCCGGTGGGCTGCTGCCGTTTGCGCTGCTGGACGCCGCGTGCTCGGACCTTTCGTTCTCGGTTGTGGAGCTGTTCAAGGCCGCGCGCATCTACCGCGATATGCCTGCGCCTTCTCTGGGCTCGCAGGCACCCCTGGGCTCGCAGCCTACTCAACAATCCCGCGAACTGCCGCTTCACACCTCTGCTAATACCCTCAACCGCGAGACCTACGACGGCCCCGAGCGCACGTACGACAAGCACATGTCGCGGGTATCTGAAAACTACAACTTTGAGAACCCCCAGCCAAAAAAGACCGTACGCGTTGTATCGGGAGCTCACGACCCGACCCCTGCGCTGTCTGCGTCTTATGCGACTGCACCGTCGGCGCCTCATTCTGCTGGTACTCTGAACTCTACAGGCACTGCTGCCACAATGGCCACAGCCGCCACCACAGCCACAGCCGCCACAGCCACATCTGAAAGAGACAAGCCCAAACTCGACCAGGAGCGTACTCTCAAGCTCCCCCAGCGCACAGTGCTTCCCCCCGACAGCACCATCGCCGAGCTGCAGGGCTATCTGGAGGAGCAGACGTCGGAAACCGTCGACTCGATCCAGAGCCTGCTGAGTGGAATCCGCGACAATGAGCCTGCTGGACAGCTCAAGCCCAAGGTATTCCAGATCTCGGTGCTGGTCGACAAGATGCTGGGCGCCACGGGCTCCAGCATGGCGCAGACCCGCAACTGGCTGCTCAAGGACAAGGGCTCGTTCATTCTGCAGAACCTCAGCGACTGCTCGGCCCGCATGGGCACGCTCTACGAGGATCTCGGTCGTCTGGACGACGCCGTACCCGCGCACCGCCAGCTCAAACAGCGGCTGGCCGGCGTGTCGTTTGACATGGCCAAGTCGACCAAGGAGCTGGTCAAGACCGTCGAGGAGGTCAGTCTCAAGAGCGAGCTCGAGGACATTGATAACCGGCTTGCCGGTGCTTAATAGAATATACTATTCACTTCTGTAGTCGCGAAGACTCTAAACGCTCCTAGACCCCCTGCTGTGTCTGCAGGGGTTCTCCCGTGCCCCCACAGGCCTAAAAGCAGTAATCGACGTGCTTTAGCTCAGAGAGCTATATACATAGTACTAGAGCTGGGTGTTTTGCGGGGGATTCCCCCGCACCCCCTGGGCCGCCTTATGGCGGAGGTTAATACAACCCATTCTACTACCTGAGGCGGAAGACCACCCTTTTAGCTCGCAGAGTTATGAAAAAAAGTCAACCCTCAGTTGTCAGCGCAAAGTTGCTAAAGTTTGTGCATACGACCTAGAGATCAACGCGCAACATGTACATCAGTCTACAGAAATAGGATCATAGACAACGTTGTCGGCAACCAAGGCGTCCTCGACAACCTTCATCGCCGCAAGCACGTTCTCTTCGTCAAGTCGCTTGCCCACAACCTGCACGCCCACGGGCAGGCCGTGCAGCTCCTCGGCGTCGTAGTTCATGTAGGCGCCCTGGGCCACGCCGTTGAGCTTCTTGAGCGAGAAGTCCTTGGGCAGTGCGTCCTTGGTCTTGTCCACGCGCGTGACGGGCATCACACCGGCAGAGTAGTCGATGATGTTGAACAAAAACGTGTAGCCAACCGACGAGAACGAGTTGTAGAGACCATGGTGGGCAAACGTGGGGGTGGCATTGGGCGGGGTGATCAAAAAGTCGATGCCCGAGGCGTTCCACGCGTCAAAGAACGTCTTTTTGTACGCCTCGCGCTGCACATTCAGATCCCACACCTCGGGCACGGTGTGCATGCCGATGTTGCGGATGACGGCCGCCCAGACCTTGTCGCCGCGGATCTTCTCGACGTACCACGCGTAAAGGCGGCGCACAAAGCGGGGCAGGCGGCCAAAGTTCACGACCCGCTGCACGCCCTTGTCGTTGTTCTCGCCGCAGAACATGTTGCGGCGGCCGATGGTGACGTTCTCCTGCATGAGCAGCTGCGAACCAATCACCAGCGCGTGCAGAGCGTCCGGCGGCGTGAACTCCACGACCTCATGGCCCTGCTTCTTGACGGCCTCGACCGCGAGGTCAACGGCACGCGCACACGCCGGCGTGGGGTCTACAACCGTGTCGGTGCGCATGACGCCGAACTTGAGCTTCTTGGGCAGCTGCGGCTCGCGCCAGGCAAGCGGAATGCAGTAGTAGTCGTAGTTCCAGGGCTTCATCTCAATGACGGCCTTGAAAAAGTACTGCACGTCGGCCAGAGTGCGGCCCATTGGGCCCGTCACAGACGGAATACCCTCCTGGCCAGGCGTAGGAGCGGTTCCGCCCGTCTTGGGGAACCGCTGCTGCGACGGCTTGAGCGAGTAGCAGCCGGCATAGTGAGCAGGCAACCGAACACTGCCGGCAACGTCAGTGCCAACACCAATGCGGGAGCCGCCGTAGGCGATCAAGCACGATTCACCGCCCGACGAGCCGCCAGGAATAAACCCCTTTTTGTGGGGGTTCTCGGTGGTGCCCCAGATGTCGTTGTAGCACTCAAACGACAGCATTGTGAACGGAATGTTGGTTTTCACAAACGGAATCGCACCCGCATCTTTCAGCAGCTTCACGAGCCCGCCATCCTCAGGCGCAGGCTTGTTGACGTGCTTGGAGTAGCCAATGCACGAGTCGTAGCCCTCAACCCATACGCTGTCCTTCAACGACACAGGCATACCGGCCAACGAGCCCTGGGTATTGGCATTGTCGGCCCAAGTCTCTGCATCCTTGATCAGGATTTCCGTCAAGGGATTGCAGTCCTCCTGAGCACTGAGGGCCCGTTTGCCGTACGCCTTGAGAATGTCCCGGGGAGTAAGCTCTCCCTTGTGCACGAGATCGACAACCTCGTTGGAGGGCTTGTTCAAGATCGACTTATCTGCAGCCGTCAACGGCGTCTGGTACTCGGGCAAGTCATCGATCCGCTGCTGTCGCTCATTCTGCTTGAACGCGATATTTTTTTCATGGCCACTTTGGCACAATCCAAAAAGCATTGTTGATGTCAAAGGGAGGTATGAGTCTTGAATGCGCCTGCGGGAACCCTATATATATGTGGGGTGCCGCTGATAACGGCTAGGGTTAGGCCGCCCCGATAAGGCAGTTGGTTCCGGGGATGTCGGTCTCTCCATCCTCGAATTAAGACACTTTGTTAGTCTTTTAATTTCTCATTTATCAAGCTATAGTTCTAATGACTACTAATTGAAACCCTTTTAATCATAACAAAGGTGTAATATGTGTTTAACAATCACTTTTGTAGAGCCCGCTGTTCCTCGGAGAATGCTATTAGCAATAGTTTCTTTCAAGTAAAAATATAATCAATATCGATATCCCCAGTCTCTTTCAATTATTTTCCGGACCTTATTTTATCCTAACTGCCGTTTTTATTGCCCCGGATTTCGTGCACGAGACTCTGCGGTTAGGGCAGCGAGCAGAGCCCAAACTTGGCTCGGGTGACTATTCATCGATTCTTTTAACCAAATCCTGCTTGGTCATAATTGGTAATGGGGTTATGGTTCTCTTGGAAATAGCATATGCATATGGCGGGGCCACGTGCAGGACCGTACATATAGAGGCTTGGAGCCTTTGATTTTAGCAATACTAGACTATCCATTATGTCTATTGAAAGCAACGTGCTAGCCTACAAGAGCCGATTTTCGCCCGTGGAATTCAACAAACGCACCGCATCGCTACCTCTTGAGCCAGACTTCGTCCTTGTCAAGACAGCCTATGCAGCACTAAACCCAGTTGACATGCAGCTCAAGGCAGTGTCATTTTTCGGCGGTAAGGCGGTTGGTTTTGACTATTCCGGTGAAATTGTAGAGGTGGCTAGTAACTTGGACGGTCAATTCGCCAAGGGTGAGCGTGTTTGCGGTGCCTTGGTAGAATTCGGTGAAACCAAGAGCTTCGTTGGATCCTACACTTTGGTAAATGTCAAGCGACAGTCTATCATTAAAACCCCCCTGACTTTGAATGATGAAGAAGCTGCCGCTCTTCCTCTGGTCTTTCAAACAGTTTTGAATATCTTGCCTAGAACCAACCTGGACGCTAACTCTCGCGTTCTCATCCTGGGCGGTGCAACTGCTGTTGGCTCGGTTCTAATTGAAGTGCTCAGTAAGGTCCATCATATCAGAGATATTGTTGTTACTTGCTCGCCTCGTAGTGCTTCGTATGTCAAGGAATTGGGGGCTAGTGAAGTGATCGACTATTCTTGCGGAGATCTCAGTGAAAAGCTTGTTCAGTCAGCCAATCATGGCAAGTACCAAGCAATCATCGATACGGTAGGAGGATATGCCGCTCTGAAGGTATGGAAAAAAATCCTCAAGCCTATTCAGGACAGCTCGGTCTACGTTACGATCAACAGTGACGCAGACCCTGCAAAGAGCTACTCGGGGTTGCTGAGCTTCGACCTTCTTTCTAGTCTCCCTCGCATGGTTTTCCGGATGCTTTTCGGTCGTTGGCTTGGCATTAACTATCAGCTCATGCTTACCCACGACAATACTCCGTTCAACAAGAGTGCTGATACCATTGCCGAGCAAAACATCAAAGTCCGCATTGATAGTGTCTACCCTTTTGCCGAGGCAAAGAAGGCTTGGGATAAAGTCGACAAGTTTGACGCCAAAGGAAAGGTACTCCTCAAGTTCTAGAAGTTACTTTTCTCCTTGCACGCTGCATTGGTTTTCGAGCCTCTCACAGCTTCTTTAATAATGATTATAACAACCTCCTTAGCATTAGATCCACAGGCTATTGCTTTTAATCCGCTTTTCCCATTTAAATCATGACTATCTATATTTAGTTCGCAGTAAGTGCGTTTTTATCTTTGATTTCAAATCTAACGATGGTATGTTGTGGATGCTGCAGCACGATGGGTAAGCGATGCAAAGAGTGTTCACTCAAATGTACGTCCTGGCCGCATATATCGTGCTAGCTCTTGAATATATAGAAGAAAAAACCTTTTCGAGCTATACACCGACCGGCTTTCTCATTCCAAGTTCAATAATGCCCTTTTCATTAGGTTTGACGCTTAGTACAAATTTGTAGTTGGGTTAGGTGTACGCAACATGCATGATTGTACATAAATGCCGTCGAATTCCGAAAATATCTAAATCATGTCTATGAGAGTACTGTCATTGCCTACAACGGTAGATCTTCACCGGTTGAGGTGCAAAAGAGAGCTATCTCTACGCCTCTACAGCCGGACTATGTCGTGGTGAAGACCTCGTTTGGAGCTTTGAATCCAGTCGATATGAAACTGATGGCTGTTTCCTTTTCAGGTGGCCGAGTAGCCCTGGCCGATTTTGCAGGTGAAAATTTTGATGTCGGCGGTAATATTCAGGGGCAATTCACCAAAGGTGAGGGCGTCTGTGGTGTTCTTTCTGACTTTGGTGATAAAACGAGTTTCGTAGGGTCCTATGCGTTGGTGGATGTCAAACGCGAGGCTATCCTCAAGACCCCTCAAAACCTATCTGACGAGCAGATTGCTGCTCTTCCCCTAGTTTTTGAAACTGCGTTGAATATCTTGGCCAAGACCAAGCTTAACTCCGATTCGCGCGTGCTTGTCATGGGTGGTGCCACTGCTGTTGGATCATTAGTTATTCAACTGCTCAAGCAGGTACACCACGTCAAATACATTGTGGCCACTTGCTCATCTCACAGTGCCGCATACGTCAAGGAAGTTGGTGCGACCGAAATTGTGGGCTACTCGTCTGGCGATCTCAGCAAGAAGCTCGTTCAAACCGCTTCGGACGGAAAATACCAAGCTATTCTTGATACCGTTGGTGGTAACGCTGCTCTTAAGGTGTGGGATAAGCTTCTGCGCCCTATTAAAGACGGATCGGTTTCTGTTACCATCAGTGGAAGTGCCGAGCCTGCCAAGAGCTACTCGGGAATTTTGAGCTTGAAATTCCTTGCCAGTGTGCCTGGCATGCTATCTTACATTTTCTTTGCAAAATTGAGAGGAATTGACTATACTATGATGTCTGTTCAGACACCTGCAGACGCCTGACCTGTTCAGAAAGAGTGGTCCTATTCTCGAGAACAATGGCATCAAGGTCCGCGTAGACAGTGTCTTTCCAGTAGCGGAAGGTGTCAAAGCGTGGGATAAGGTCGACAAATTCGGAGCTAAAGGAAAGGTTCTTGTCAAGTTTTAGCTTATGCCCGACTTACTTACTTCTCTTACTTACTTCTCAAAGGACACACATTTGAACGCATGTTTGTAAATTCCACGTAAAATATAGATGATCAGCTTACACTAGAACAATTGCCACAGGGCTCTCATTTATTTAAATATATGTATCGCCTTTTAACAGCCACTGCTCTCTGTGCTGCGCATATGAACCAATGCCGCATATAAGCTTACTTAATATTTATTCCAAATCGGCCGGCGCTCCGTGGGGGTGATGCAAGGGTCTGTAAGCGATCCACATTATGTAGCCGTTTCATTACCAGGTTATGCGCAGCAGCAGCCTCATTCACCCATACCTATGCACTACCACGCCATAGAACATAGTTCCTAAAGATACTTGAAATATTTCTCAGTTCGCCCCATCGAATCCTATATTTTACTTGTTTGCCACCTCGAACTTTGTAATGGGGTTAGGCAGTTGCAACCTGCATGCGCCCCCCACAGATCTACATAAATAGCCGAATATCAAAATTAAATAGCCAAAGTTTCTATCATGACCATTGAAAGTACCGTAATTGGTTACAAGAGCAGATCGTCTCCTATTGAGCTGCAGAAGAAAACTATCTCTACTCCTCTTGAGCCCGACTTCGTCGTTGTGAAGACCGCGTTTGCCGCGCTGAACCCGGTCGATGCCAAGTTGAAAGCCTTTTCTTTTTTTGGAGGCCGAGTAGCTTTGCTTGACTTTTCCGGAAAAATCTTTCAAGTTGCTAAGAATCTGGAAGGCCAATTCACCAAAGGCGAGCGGGTGAGTGGTGCCCTTTTGGATTTTGGAGATGCCAAGAGCTTTGTGGGGTCTTACGCATTAGTGAACGTCAAGCGTCATGCGCTTATCAAAACTCCAGAGAATTTGAGCGATGAGTTGGCCGCAGCTCTTCCGGTAGTGCTCCAGACTGCTTTGACTATCTTGGCCAAAACCAAGTTGAACCCCGACTCTCGCGTGCTCGTTCTAGGAGGAGCGACCTCAGTGGGATCGCTAGTGATTCAACTGCTGAAGCAAGTCTACCACGTCAAAGATATTGTCGTAACCTGCTCTTCTCGTAGTGCTGCGTATGTCAAGGAGCTTGGCGCGGTGGAGGTTGTGGACTATTCATCTGGCAACCTAAGCAAGAAACTTGTTCAGACCGCTGCCAATGGAAAGTATCAAGCTATCTTGGATACTGCAGGCGGAAATGCTGCTCTCAAAGTATGGAAGAAGCTTCTTTGTCCTGCCAAGGATGGCTCTTCGTATGTGACTATCGCCGGCAGTGCTGAGCCTTCGCAGAGTTACTCGGGGATCTTAACCTGGGAACTCATTTCCAGTATTCCCAGTGTTCTCTACTATATGCTGTTTGGAAAATGGGTGGGCATTAACTATACTATGCTATCCTCTCAGGATGCTGATCTTTTCAGACAGAGCGAAGCGACGCTTGAGAACAAAGATATCCGCGTTCGAGTCGACAGCGTCTTTCCATTGGCCGAGGCAGCCAAAGCTTGGGATAAGATGGACAAGTACGGAGCTAAAGGGAAAGTCCTTGTCGAGTTTTAGTTCTGTCCGATCAGCCCCTTTTGCCGAACCCCGTGTCCTGCATGTTCCCTCATTTTAACACCAAATCATGCCCTCTAGTAATAACCCACATATGACCACCTGCATTTACAATATTATCCATATACAGAGTTTGCTTTAATCTCCTGCTAACATATTTTTTATGTAGGTTACGAGTATTTGGAAACCACAGCCCCAATGGATTGGTCACATGCACTCAAACTCTTCTGTACAGTCATTGCATGTGATCTAGAGATCTTTAGACTATTCATGAAGACTGAGTACAATTAAAAAAGCTTTTGTTATCTCTAGGTTACAAATTAGCGACGGTTCCTGCATGGCCTTCCAGCATTATAGATTTGTAATTGGGTTAGGCGATTTCACTTGATTCGTCCAAATACATGCAGCAATTGTGAAAGCTGCAGATCTGCCCACTCCCTGCAGCAAGGTATATATAAGCCTGATAATTTCCAGACCATTTATAGACTTTGCGCTCCCATCCTCTATCATCATGTCAATTGAGAGCAAAGTTTTAGGATACAACAACCGATTTTCGCCCGTGGAAATTCAGGAGAGACCAATCTCTTTGCCTTTGAAGCCTGATTTCGTCCTTGTCAAGACCGCCTATGCATCTCTGAATCCGGTCGACATCAAGCTGAAATTGACTGCTCTGTTTAGCAAGGGAGTTGTTGGTTTGGATTTTTCTGGTGAAATTGCGGATGTTGCCAGTAATATTGAAGGGAAATTCACTAAAGGTGAGCGTGTTTGCGGTGTCGTTAACGACGTAACTCAGGGTCAACCCAGCTTTGTGGGGTCCTATGCGTTGGTCAACGTCAAGTATCAGTCAATTATCAAGACTCCCAAGAACTTGAGTGATGAGGAAGCTGCAGCTCTTCCTCTGGTATTTCAAACGGCTCTAAATATCTTAGCCAGGACCAAGCTTAACCCTGACTCTCGGGTGTTGATCTTGGGCGGTGCCACTGCCGTTGGATCTCTACTTATTCAATTGCTCAAGAAGGTTCACCATGTCAAGGATATCGTTGTCACGTGCTCGCCGCGTAGTGCTGCGTATGTCGAGGAGCTTGGTGCTACGAAGGTTGTTGACTATACGTCTGGCGACCTTAGTGAGAAACTTGCTCAGACAGCCACCCATGGAAAGTATCAAGCCGTTCTCGATACTGTTGGTGGCTATGCTGCTCTCAAGGTATGGGACAAGCTTCTGCGTCCTGTTCAAGATGGCTCCTCTTATGTTACTATCAATGGCGATGCCGAGCCCTCAAAGACATATTCGGGGCTTTTTAGCCTGGGCCTCCTGGTTGCCGTGCCATACATGATCTCCCGTCTGCTCTTTGGTCGTTGGCTAGGTATTAACTATAACTTCTTCCTCAGCAAAGAGAACAGCTTGTTCAACAAGAGTGCGGATCTTGTTCAGCAATATGATATCAAGGTGCGTGTCGATAGCGTATTCCCCTTATCGGAGGGTCAAAAGGCCTGGGATAAGCTGAACAAGGTAAATGCCCAGGGCAAGATTCTGATAAAGTTTTAAGTCCTCATTCTATAGTGGCCTCTAAGTAGATGCATTGTTATTACCGTCGGAGATAATTACATCCATATTTGTTCATGTATGCAGAGCATGCCGCCCTGCATAATTGCTTCCAGTATCTTGTAGACTGCAAGCATACAGCAGTGAAATTGGCCGGCAGCTGGAAACACAATTCAAAGTGCCGAGGAAGAGGGCCAGATCGACCAGGAAATGATGCAATTGTCACGAAGGTAAACGATTATGAATTTTTGGTGCGTTTATTTCGCAATGTTAGTGCGCTTGGCGGTTCTAAAATTAAAAAAAATAAATATCCCTCTATAGGGAACAAATAGGTGGGGTCGTGCATGCGTTAGGAATCAGCCCTCGGGGTCATATCCGTCAGCTTCGTGTATTTTTGTTAGAGCTTCTGAAGGGCCCTGTGAGTAAGCTAACGCTAGTTCGGCAGAATATACAGCTTTGTAATTGGGTTAGGGCGTGATTTCGAGCCCATG
Source organism: Wickerhamiella spandovensis (assembly GCA_022577695.1). Taxonomy (NCBI): domain Eukaryota; kingdom Fungi; phylum Ascomycota; class Dipodascomycetes; order Dipodascales; family Trichomonascaceae; genus Wickerhamiella; species Wickerhamiella spandovensis. The sequence goes on along the minus strand of JAKIRT010000019.1, from coordinate 2,569 downwards.
TGTCTGATTTCTCATCATCACATGCCGAATTTCTGCCTGAGCGCATTTGTAATACCCTAGCTGCAGCTACCTACATAAGCCCAGATACTCCATCTGAAATATAGCAAGTATTCACCGAACAGATCAACACTTGACATGTCCATCGAAAGCAAAGTTTTAGGATACAACAATCGTTTCTCCCCTGTGGAAATTCAAGAGAGAAAGATCTCGTTGCCATTGAAGCCTGATTTCGTACTTGTCAAGACTACATATGCATCTCTGAATCCTGTCGACATTAAATTGAAGTTGACTTCGCCATTTAGTAGCAGAGTCGTTGGTCTAGATTTTGCGGGTGAAATCGTCGAGGTTGCCAGTAATCTTGAAGGAAGATTCACAAAAGGCGAGCGTGTTTGCGGTGTTGTGAACAACGTGCGTAAGGGGCAACCCAGTTTTGTGGGGTCTTACGCATTGGTTAACGTCAAGCATCAATCAATTATCAAGACGCCAAAGAACCTATCTGATGAAGAGGCAGCTGCACTTCCTCTAGTGTTCCAGACTACTTTGAATATCTTGGCAAGAACAAAGCTCAACCATGATTCTCGCGTACTTATCCTTGGTGGAGCTACGGCTGTTGGCTCAGTTCTAATCCAGGTACTTGCGAAGGTTCATCACGTCAAAGACATCGTTGTTACCTGCTCTCCGCACAGTGCTAAGTATGTCAGGGAACTAGGTGCTACAGAAGTGGTTGACTATTCGTCTGGAGATCTCAGTAAGAAGCTTGTTCAAACTGCCGCAAACGGAAAGTACCAGGCTATCATCGACACTGTTGGCGGATATGCAGCCCTCAAGGTATGGAATACTCTTCTGCGTCCTATGAAAGATGGCTCTGCGTATGTTACTATCAATGGAGATGCTGAACCGGCAAAGAGCTATTCGAGATTATTGAGCTTCAAGCTTATTGCTAGCGTTCCACGTATGATTTTCCGCTTAATTTTCGGTCGTTGGTTGGGTATTAATTGGAGTCTTTTGATCAGCCACGATAATACTCTTTTCAATAAGAGCGTGAGCATTGTTGAAGACAATGACATCAAGGTCCGCGTGGATACCGTTTTCCCGCTTGCTGAAGGAGAAAAGGCATGGGATAAGCTCAATAGACTTGGTGCAAGGGGCAAGATCCTCATACAGTACTAGGCTTTGGCTGATAGTAGCAGTAGTGTATCTAGGATTGAATATTGAGTTAGTTTATCTAACATTTTGACTGATTGATAGCTATTTTCTTCAACCCTTTTGATTTTCATAGATCAAATACTCGTTGACAGATCCTCGTGGATTGCCCTTGGTCGGTAAGCACACCTTACGTCGATACCTCTTTTACTGCGCACCACAAATCCACGGTCGCTAACCGCTGAAAACATTACCCCACCTTTACTAAGCTCCTAACATGCTTGAGCGCCGCTACCTTTATTATTGGGGCGACTGCTACTATGGAAACTGTAACTCTGCATGGTATATTTGGGGCCGTTGGGTTCTTCTGGGTGTCGTTGTTGCCTTTGTGTTGATACTCGGTCTGTTTACGCGATTCTACTCGGCTCGTCGCGTTCGCATGGGGGGTTCCGCTCTTCCAGGCACGGCTTGGATGGTGCCCCCTAGCTACTACCACAGCCAACAACAATATCATAACCCTATTAATCCCGCACCAGTGTACAACTCTGAGGTGGGCCAGCAAGATGCTGGTTACTATGACCAGAATGGTAACTTCATCTCAAAGTACGACGAGGCGTCCTTCCCGCAGGCTCATGTGCGTCACGACAACAGCGAGCCGGTCTCTGGGTTTTACCAGCCCCCTACTGGACCTCCTCCGGGGCACGCTGATTCTGTACCTCCTCCTTCCGGTCCACCTCCGGGACACGCGGATTACTGCCGGCCTCCTGAGACTCCGCCGCCTGCGAAGTAGATGCTAAGCATACAAACAGGCGCGAAGAAGTCTCTCGTGGTTGTGAGATCAGGGTTTTTAGTTAATTATCACGCATACCTTTATTCCAGATAGATACATGTATGATTTCCCGAAACGGCTGCCATAAGAAACAAATTGTATAACTTGTTAGCCAGTATCATAATTCCCATATCTCCAAAAAAGGGATGCGCTTTCCTCGGTATAGCTGGTGATACACAACCTATTCGGTATATTCTGAATTATGGTTTATCATACTATTTCCGCGGCAGAATGGGATGAATCGTGACGGCTCTCGCTACGTCAATAGATTAACTACTGCAAAAGAAAGTCTCAGAGCTGACATGTAACGAAAACCAATTGTTCCAATATCTGTACGCCGTCTTTCTAAGTTATTGAGGAAAAGGTCAAGTAGGTACTGCTAGAACAGTTAAAAATTTCAATTGTAATTTTCGCAAGGCATCAAACCATACAAAGGTTATGATGCAAATGCGGCTATGAGAATGATAAACCCTCACTCTACACCAAAACATCTCAACAACGCACGAACCCCAACCCTAATATGAAAGAAAGGAAACAGTCTGAAAAGATGTAGTTGAGCCTCTCTGGAAATGCAGCCAAGCGGTTTAGTGAAATGAG
>JAKIRT010000018.1:0-145676 GCA_022577695.1 Wickerhamiella spandovensis | reverse complement strand
GGGGGCCCAGGGGGTGTGGGGGAATGCCCCGCGAAAACACCAGTGAACCTTTTTGCGGGGGATTCCCCCGCACCCCCTGGGCCGCCTTACGGCGGAAGCGTGGGATAGCCCAAGCTCTAGTCCCGTATAGTCTACCGCCTTGAGGCGGAAAACCGACGAGCTTTTGCTCGGAGAGTTATTAAAAAAGAAAAACAATGGAACCACTAAAACCGACGCAGATATTACAAGAAAAGAAACACTCGCAGGAGAGCATCAAGACGAGCATGAGCTGAAGATAATGTGTGCAGGATCCGGAAAAGAGGCAGGGGTTAAAAGAGCCAAACGCATATAAACAACTAGGCAAAAGTAAGCGAGGCTAGAAAGTGATGCTGCGCACCTGCGGCGCAGGATGCAGCAGCATCTGGCTGAACCTCTCCAAGGCAGGCACGCCGCGGACCTCGCCCGTGAGCTGCGGGATCTCGACGATATGGAAGTCCTCGTAGAGCTCGTGGATCTGCTCGAGGTACTTGTGCTGGACCTGTGCGCGGGATGTGCACTGCTCGCAGTTGGAGCCTGGTTTCGGGAACAGCAGCTGGTTGACGATGATGGTGTTTGTGTCGATTCCAAAGGACGTGAGCTCCTGGATCATGCGCTCTGTTTCGTAAAGAGAAAGGAACTCGGCAATACACACGCAGATGAAGGTGGTGAGGTCTGGGTTCTGGAACTGCTTGTTGACCTCCACGATCACGTCACGGGTGTCGTCCAGCTTGGCGAACATCTCGTCGAGCGTGCTGCCCTGCACGCCCAGCAGCGGCGTGAGCATGCCGCCGAACTTGTTTGTGAGCTCGCGGAGCTTATTGAGGGCCTTTTCCAGGACGGTGGGGAACTGCAGGAAGCGCAGGGTGTGGCCCGTGGGGGCTGTATCGAACACCACGACGGAAAAGTCCTGCTTTTTCACGCGCTTCATGACCTCTGCAAACGACAATGCCTCGTCAATGCCGGGGATGGCAAACGCCAGGTCCTGCACAAGGTCCTGGATGCCCTCTGCGCCCTTTTGGCTGGCCAGAAACTCCTCGATCGTGCCGGTGGGGTCGATTTCCATGGCAGAAAGGTTGGGGATGCCCTCGACGGGCCGAGGATCCTTGCCGAATTTCTGGCCAAACGCATCGCTGAGGTTGTGGGCGGGATCGGTGGAGATCAACAGCACGGACTCGCGGCATTTTGCCAGCTGCAGGGCGACCGAGCATGAATTGGTGGTCTTGCCGACGCCGCCTTTGCCGCCGACGAAAACCCACCGCAGGGACTTGAGGTCCAGGATTTCTTGAATAGTGGGGGCCAGTGTCATGTTAGCTGTAAGCCCCGCTCGTCAGCGTCTCCAGCAGTCTCCCATCTCTCAGTCAGCTCAGTCGGTGCCTGTCAGCTCAGTCGGTGCCTGTCTCAGCAGTAGGCTTCCACCCAGCTCCAGTGTCAGCACCTGGCAGTAAGTCAGCCAAGCCAGCCGATCGGCCGGCAGACCGGTAAGCAACGTTCGCTGCAAGCCGCACAACCCTGGCTTCGCAACCAGCCCACTAGCATATCCATGTAGAGGACCCAGACGCTCCAGCAATAAACAAGTAAAGGCAACGCCCCGAAACGAGAGAATTGTGCTTGAAATAATAAAAATCGAACATTTCTCATAAACTTTTGACTGTCCAGTCGCTTCTGCAGCTGCCGATGCGGTAGGGTAACCACTCTAGAAGAGGTGTCATCTCGCTGGATTTCAGACACGAGGTACAGACAAATCAAGGCTCGGCTTTGGTCAGGATTAGCGATTAGGCCCAGGCCGGCATTTTTTCACCCACCTTTAAAGATTTAAAGACTCTAAAAACTCCGACCGATGCTGGCTGTTTCTACGGGGGAGGGCGTCGGACCCTAACCCGGCATATCATCCTACTCTTATAGGTCATTTAATCCCAAAAATATATTTACCCCCCTACCAACCCCACCTAAACAAAAATGCTTAGGACGTTGTCCAAACAAGTTCGCCGGGTGCCGAGCGCGCGGGTGTCGCTGATGCGAGCGGCCCCCGCCCGTCTGGCCACTACGGATACCGATGTGTTTTTACAGGGCGGTAATGCAAACTACGTCGATGAGATGTATGAGGCGTGGAAACACGACCCCAAGTCCGTGCACGTGTCGTGGCAAGCATATTTCAAGAACCTCGAGAACGGCCAGCCCTCGCAAAAGGCCTTCACGGCGCCTCCGAACATCGTGCCCACCTCCAACATCGAGGCTCTTCCCCACCAACAACAGGACTCGCCCGTGCTGGACCATTTGAAGGTCCAGATGCTGGTGCGCGCCTACCAGGTGCGGGGCCACTTTCGGGCCAAGGTGGACCCGCTGGGCATGACGCTTGGTTTTGCCAATGACGCTACCACGCCCAAGGAGTTCACCATTGCGCACTATGGCTGGACCGAGAAGGATCTTGACCACAAGATCTCGCTGGGCCCGGGCATTCTGCCGCGGTTCTTAGAAAAGGACGGCAACCACGACTACACCATCCGCGAGATCATCGAGAAGCTCGAAAAGGTCTACTGCGGCTCCATTGGTGTCCAGTACATGCACATTCCCAGCCGCGAAAAGTGCGACTGGATCCGTGATCGTGTGGAGGTGCCGGTTCCTTTCCAGTATACCAAGGATGAGAAGCGCCGCATTCTCGACCGCCTGATGTGGGCCTCGCTGTTTGAGACCTTTTTGGCCACAAAGTTCCCCAACGACAAGCGCTTTGGTCTTGAAGGCGGTGAGACCATGGTGCCCGGCATGAAGCAGCTGATTGACAGCTCTGTGGATGCTGGTGTCGAGGACATTGTTATTGGCATGCCCCACCGTGGTCGCTTGAATATGCTGTCGAACGTCGTGCGCAAGCCCAACGAGGACATCTTTTACGAGTTCTCGGGCTCGCAGGTGTTTGACGAGGGCTCCGGTGATGTCAAGTACCATTTGGGTATGCACTACCAGCGCCCCACCACTGGCGGCAAGAAGGTGAACCTGTCGCTTGTTGCGAATCCTTCGCATCTGGAGGCCGAGGACCCGGTTGTTTTGGGCCAGACCCGCGCCATCCAGCACTCGAAAAAGGATGTGGGCGTTTACGACAAGGCCATGGGCGTGCTTTTGCACGGCGATGCTGCCGTCGAGGCGCAGGGTGTTGTTTACGAGACGCTGGGCACCGAGAAGCTTGCCAACTTCTCGACCGGCGGCACGATCCACGTGATTGTCAACAACCAGATTGGTTTCACCACCGACCCCCGCCAGGGCCGCTCCACGCCGTACCCCAGCGATTTCGCCAAGGCCATTGACGCGCCTATTTTCCACGTCAACGGCGACGATATCGAGAGCGTGACGTTTGTGTTCAACCTGGCTGCGCAATGGCGCGCCACCTTCAAGAGCGACGCCATCATCGATCTTATTTGCTACCGCAAGCACGGCCACAACGAGACTGACCAGCCCTCGTTCACGCAGCCCATCATGTACAAGAAGATCGCCGAGAAGGTGCCTGCGCTCAAGCAGTACGAGGACAAGCTCGTCAAGGAGGGCACCTTCACCGAATCCGACATCAAGGAGCACCGCGACTGGATCTGGAGCGTGCTGGAGGAGTCGTTTGAGAAGTCCAAGGACCACGGCGCCGGCAACGAGGACCAGTGGGTTTCGACTACCTGGAAGGACTTCAAGACCGCCCGCGAGCTGGCCACCGAGGTGCTTCCCCACGAGCCCACCGCCATCACGCCCGAGCTCGTCAAGCAGATCGGCGAGACCATCTCGTCGTGGCCCGAGAGCATCACCGTGCACCGCAACCTCAAGCGTATTCTCGGTGCCCGTAAGAAGTCCACCAGCACTGGCGAGGGCATCGACTGGTCCACCGGCGAGGCGCTTGCCTTCGGCTCGCTGCTCAAGGAGGGCCACCACGTGCGCGTCACCGGCCAGGACGTCGAGCGTGGAACCTTCTCGCAGCGCCACGCCGTGCTGCACGACCAGGACAGCGACGGCACCTACACTCCTCTCAAGGATATGGGCGCCGAGCAGGACCAGTTCACCATTGCCAACTCGCACTTGAGTGAGTACGGTGTGCTTGGTTTCGAGTACGGCTACTCGCTCTTTGATCCCCGCGCGTTTGTGATGTGGGAGGCCCAGTTTGGTGACTTTGCCAACACCGCGCAGGTCATCATCGACCAGTTCATTGCCGCCGCCGAGTCCAAGTGGGGCCAGCGCTCCGGTATTGTGATGTCGCTGCCTCACGGCTACGACGGCCAGGGCCCCGAGCACTCGTCGGCCCGTATGGAGCGCTACCTGCAGCTCGGTAACGAGGACCCGCGCGTGTTCCCCAGCCCCGACCAGCTCAACCGCCAGCACCAGGACTGCAACATCCAGGTCGCGTACCCCACCACGCCGGCCAACCTGTTCCACCTGCTGCGTCGCCAGATGCTGCGCCAGTTCCGCAAGCCCCTGATTCTCATCTTCTCCAAGGCCCTGCTGCGCCACCCGCTGGCCCGCTCCAACATCGAGGAGTTCACCGGCGACAGTGGCTTCCAGTGGATCATCGAGGACGTGGAGCTCGGCAAGTCCATCAACGACCGCGAGGGAATCAAGCGCATTGTGCTGTGCACAGGCCAGGTCTACGCCGCGCTGTTCAAGGCCCGCGCCGACAACGAGGTCAAGGACACGGCCTTCATCAAGGTCGAGCAGCTCCACCCCTTCCCCTTTGAGCAGCTCCGCGACCTGCTCAACAAGTACCCCAACCTCGACGACATTGTGTGGTGCCAGGAGGAGCCTCTGAACGCCGGTGCCTGGACCTACGTCCAGCCCCGTCTGCAGACCATGCTGGCCAAGACCGACAAGTATGCCGACGTCAAGCCGCGCTACGCCGGCCGCCCGCCGTCCGCGTCCGTCGCTGCCGGCTCCAAGAGCATGCACAAGACCGAGGAGAAGGCCCTGATCGACAACTGTCTCCAGATCGAGACCGCCTAGACGTAGACTCTCCTAAAGTAAATGTTAGAAGCTCTATACCTATTCTCTGTTATCCTCCGTCGCCTCACGCGTTTGCCTCTCCGCGGGGAGACGTGATATTTTTTCTTTTTTATAACTCTCCGAGCTCCGCTCGTCGGTTTTCCGCTTCAAGGCGGTAGACTATACCGGCCCATTCTTACTGTTCGAGGCTCGCCCGACCTCCGGCTCAGGGGGTGCGGGGGAATCCCCCGCGATATATTTTGTTCTCTTTTTTCTTTTTTTATAACTCTCCGAGCTCCGCTCGTCGGTTTCCGCTTAAGGCGGTAGACTATACAGGGCCCACTCGTACTGTTAGAGGCTCGCCCGACCTCCGCCGTGAGGCGGCTCAGGGGGTGCGAGGGAATCCCCCGCGATATATTTAGTTCTGTATTTACTTTTTTTCATAACTCTCCGAGTTCCGCTCGTCGGTTTTCCGCCTTAAGGCGGTAGACAATACAGTGACCCCTCTTACCGTTCGAGGCTCGCCCAACCTCCGCCGTGAGGCGGCCCAGGGGGTGCGGGGAAATCCCCCGCAAACATCCAGCACCTTGCTTTTCTTCTATTATAACAATCTGAGCTCTGCTCGTCGGTCTAACTAATGTATAGTCTACGGCCGTATGGCGGACAACCGACGAGCGGAGGTCGGAGAGTTAAAAAAAAAAATTATGAAGAAAAATAGACAGTCAAAAAATTAGAAAAAATACAGCCACCTAGAAACGCTGAAAAGCGAGGATTAAAAAAGAAAAGAAAAGCGCGCGGAGGCCAGGCCGACTATATGAAATTGATAATCGAAGCAGCATGTCAGCTCCCCCGGAGGTGAAAAAAAGGGCCCCGTAGTCATCAAATTTTTCAATGCGTCCTATCGTCGTGAAAGGCCATGAGCGTCCCTTGACGCAGCTGAAATTCAACCGCGACGGCGACCTGTTTTTCTCTGCCGGCCGTGATAAGAACGTCTGCGTGTGGTTCAGCTCGAACGGCGAGCGTCTGGGCACTCTCGGCCCTCACAGCGGTGCTGTCTACTCTATTGATATCGACCCCGAGTGCCGTCTGGCCATCACCGGCGCGTCCGACCTGCTGCTGCGAGTGTTTGACGTCAAATCCGGCCAGGAGAAGCTCAAGATCGACTACAAGTCGACCCCCCGTTTCGTGGAGCTGTCGCCCGATAACAAGCAGCTGCTGGTGGTTGCCGAGGAGCAGATGGGCCAAAAGGGTGCGATTGTGCTGTACGACGTCGATTTCTCCGATATCGAGAACCCCAAGCTCACCGAGACCGCGCACTACGCTCACAAGTCGACGCCGTTTGTCAAGGCAAGCTGGTCGTACGACGGCCAGCATATTGTGGCTGCTCACCGCGGCGGCACTGTTTCCAAAATCAACGCCCAGACCGGCGAGACCGAGATCGAAAACAAGATCCACGAGGACCGGATCACCGACCTGCAAATGTCGCCGGACCGCACGTACTTTGTGACGTCGTCGCGCGACAAGAACTCGCACCTGTGCTACGTCGACGACCTCAAGGCCCAAAAGAGTTACCCCGGCGACGTGCCGCTCAATTCGGCCGCCATTACGCCCGTCAAGAACTTCATTATCGCTGGCGGTGGTATGGATGCCCGCGATGTCACCACGTCGTCTGACGGTAAGTTCGAGACCCACTTTTTCCATAAAATCTACGAGGACGATCTCGGCCGTCTGGGCGGCCACTTTGGTCCCATCAACACCATCGCAGTGCACCCGCACGGCACCTGCTACGTCTCGGGCTCCGAGGACGGCTACGTGCGTCTGCTGCACTTTGATCCTTCCTACTTTGAGTTTGACTACGGCAAGCCCGACCCGGCCCTTGCCTGAAGGGGCTGGTCCCTCTATATAAAAAAATCGTAAATAAACGTTACTTTGTGCGCGCTACCGCTGCGGTGCTACTGCGGCGACTGAGGCGGCGACGGCCGGACCGAGGCCTTGGTGTGGGACGATGCCGCTGAAGGCGATGTCTGCGGCGTGCGAGTCTGTGTCCGTGGCTGCGGAGGCGAAGGTCTTGGTGCCGACGAGGACTGGGACTGAGGAGACGCACGCAGAGGAGAAACACGCGGAGGAGATACCTGCGACTGAGGAGATGTCTTTGGCTGCGGCGACGGCCCTGGCGGCGATGTCACTGGCACAGGCACTACAGATGGCGAGATAAGAGGTGTGGTCATAAGCCCTTGAGCGGTAAGAGGTGGCGAGGGTCGCTGGGCCGGCGGAGGAGGCGCGGGAATCGGAGGAGGTACATCTGGTTTGCTTGCATCTGGCAACGACCGAAACACCTCAGATAGCCGTGCCCTTTGCATGTCCACCTGGCTCTTGGGGGTGGCCTTGTCGCTACCAAACAACCTTTGGAACGACGACCGTTTCTGCGGTGTGCGCTCTTGACTGGCCCCCCAGATTGGCGGCGATGGTGCAAACGGCTCCGACTCGCTTTCGGTATTCCTCGCGTCAGGCGTGCTGGGAAACTTCAGTGTTTCCAGCAGGTTTCGCATGAACCCGGGACTCTGCTTGGGGCGTCTCACCGGCGACGGCAGCGACACTTTTGACGCGGCTTTGGGGGTCCGTTGCGACTGAGGAATAGCATGCTCCAAAGGATTATGCGCGTATGGCGGTGACGAAGGTTGGCGAGGGGCAGCCCTAGGCGTTCCTGGAAGCGGTCGAAGAGAGATCTTTAATGTCTCTGGGCGGCGGCCGCATGGGCGTACCTGAGTTTGGGCTGCCATCGTAATTGATACTGATATCCTTGTTGATATCTTTCTTGAGTTCATGAGGCTTATCAGGACTTTGGTGACTGCTTCGAGTGCGACCATGTTTGGAACGCTTGGGATTAGCCGACGTCTTGATTTCACGCTTGGTGGCTGGCCAACCCTCCATCTTGACCGACTGAGCCGCCAATGCTCTCTTCCTTGCTTGCGTGGCCATTCGGTGCCGCGGCCAACAAGCAATGCATGTAAAAACAATTATGATAATGGCTATGCCAATCACACCGCCCAGCAGGCCCCCAAGAACTCTAGCCCGACCCATTTGCGCCTGATCGTAAGTTTCATCCCCGGTGCTGTTTTCGTTGGCTGTGTCCATACAAGGTTCAATGTGTCTATAGAATCTAGGATCTAAAAAACACGGTTAAGGTTTAACTTTTCTACACAAAATCTTAACCAAAAACGTATGATAATTGAACTTTCTCAACATAGTAAACTCAAAATGGCCGTGCTTGCTGCAAACTAACGCCTCGTGAAGGTTGCTTGGAAATCCGCAACGGACGAACGTCGCTGTTGCTAGGAATTGGGCCTAGCCGCAACGTATCGGAGCTCGCATAACTTTGCAATCCTCGAGCCCGAGGGTGAGAATCCATCCCGTCCTCCCGATTAGTTCGAAGCGACTCCAGCAGCTCTTCAGTTTCCCGCACATAATCCATAGCACCATTGTAGCGAAGATTTATGCCCGATTCTCTATACTGCCTCTGCAGCTCTTCAAATGTCGGACCCGTGTTGTCGCCGGTGTAGTCGTCGTTGAAAACAGAGCTACTAATGGAGATTGGACGCGAATTCTGGACAAAAGTGCCTGTGGTGGCGGGAACGCCAATAAAGTGCTGCTGCACCTCATATGGCCGTCCTTGGTCAAAATCAAAGTCACAGTCGCCTTCAACAAGAGTGCCTGGCGCAGGACGGGCGTTAGCATGCACTCCAACCGAGGGGATGAACGTCGACATGGTCCCTTGCGGCACTGCAAGAGTTCCAGAAGGCATGGGCGGGATTTTATAGTCCTCAGGTTGGTTAGCATATGCTCGATGGTCCTCCACATATGTTTGAACTGAATCAATCCGAGTATGACCGTATCGCGGTGACAGTACGTTTGCCCCGTTGGACCCAATAGGCGGCGGCGCCTCTGTAATGGAGAAGCGAGGCTGTGAGGCGTCTGGCTCACTGTATATGTGGCTGATGCGAAGCGAAGGTAAGCGGGCGGATGCCTTCGGTGGCACGGCGATTGGGCCCATATTAATGCCCGTAGCTGTACTAGGTGGATTCAACCTCGCGCGAGACTCGCGCTGAGAAGAACGCTCCGGCGGCAAAATACGCGTGTCATTAAAGGGGACATTTGGAATGTAAACAAATGGCTTTTCGGGAATTTCAGGCGCATTTAATTGGTATGGCGCAGGGCTTGCCTTTGGAGTATGGTGAGGCGTGGGCACCCTGCTTCCCATAGAATCAAACTTGTGGAACTCAGACAGCCAAGATAGCCCACTCTCGATACACACTGAGAGCCGAGTTCCCAAGAGAGATTGCATTGATGCACCTTCGGTGGCCATGGTAGCTACTGTGCCTCCATTACTGCTGGTGGGCTGCAAGCCACGGGTGTCATGAGTTGAGGATGACGGCAGAGTAGGAGGAGTTCCTTCAGACTCTGAAGATGCTCTCACTGGGTTTTGGCGCGGTGCCGATGGCACAGGAGGCGTAGTGATTATTTTGTCCTGCGGGGTAAGCGGTGCTGCTACTGTTGCCGCATGGGTTACCTGAACTGGGGTGCGACAACGTGAGCCAAGGGTAGACGATGAGCTTGTATTTGGAAGATAAATGCTGCTAGCACCATCCAAAGTGAGATCGATTTTGGGAGCCGGGTCGTAGGTAGTCCAAGTCTTTTTGAATTCCGGCGATGGTAGGCTGATGCGTCGGCCAGACGTGACCGGCGGTTCCAAAGGTTCAGGCGGGTTCTTCTTGCCACCGCTAAGATGCAGCAGGGCTCTAAGTTTCTTCCCCATATTAGATTGTGACGGTTTCGGGGCCTCAGAAACTGAGTTCCGAGGGGGATCCACAGAATGATCTTTCATTTCGCAGGGGCTCAACGATGGCAGATCACGCGGCAGCTCCTCATCTAGAGACTCATGGATTACCGAGTTGAGGGACTGTTTGAGGGTCTGAGGGTGTCCGTTCTTAAGTATGCTGGTATTGCTGGAAGATGTTCTTTTGGGCAGAGATAAGACCAGCGAAGGAGGAGCCGTCGGAGGAGCTTTTTGGTTTGCGGCACTAACAAAGCTGTGAGAGAGCGGGTCTTTCATGAAAGGCTCCGAGCGTGGCACTGGGGGAGCCTGACGAGGGGTTCCCGGAAGCGGGCGTGATTGTATATAGATACTGCTGGACACGCTTTTTCGTGGGTTGCTAGATTTTGGACGGAGCTTCTCTGGGGATTTCTTGTCCGGGGATTTCTTGGCTGGGGAGCTGAAGCGAGTCTTTGAGGGTGGTTTGGGCAAGACCTGTTGCTGTTCCAGCAATGGAGGAGGGAAGAGCACTGGAGTAGGGGTTCGAGAAGCCGCATAGTGGCTGTAGGTACTGTTTGCCTTGTTGGTTGCGTCACCTTTTGCGGGGAACCGTTTGCGATGGCGGACCCAGAAACCTAGAAGAATAGCCATTATGAGCAGAATTCCGAGTATTCCACCTAGAATAGTAGCGAGGATGATATTTCTGTTTGTGATGGGGTTCTGGGAATCGGTTTCGATGGTATCCCTGGTCGCTATCAACCGCATGCCTTTGCTTTGCTCTGCAACAAAAAGCAACGTCGGGCCAAACTATGGACAAGTGACAGGGCGAAACAAGCAAGAGATTCAGGCTTTCAGTAACCGTCCGAGCTCCTCGGCTTTCCTGTTTTAGATGGTTGTCCTAGTTGTTTCCGCATGGGGTATGCATACAATCTGGTTCCGCATAGGTGGCATCTATGTTTATCTGCCCTCCACAGCTTTCCACAGCTATCCATCATAGCTGTTCCATCCTATTATCATCACAACTACCATCATCATAACTACCATCGACACAATAACTATCTACGCTCATAGCGGCAACTACAGCTAGCAGCGACGTCAAGCCGTACCCTAGCCGCAGCCCTAGCCGCAGCCCGAACCCCCGCACTGATCCCAGCATGCAGGTCCGGGCAAGGCAGAAAAAAGGAGGTATATCATAGAGTCATAATAAGCATAGCTAGCTAAAAACTAGAGGGCCCGCCGGAATACGCGGCCATGAGCCCCAATTTATCATATTTGGAATTGCTGCGCGGCCGTCCAGCCATTGCCTGCGCGCCTGTGTTTTGTGGTGGCGGGGAGAAGGCCTTGCCGGCCCGAGAGATGTTGAGGGCCTCGTCATGAGTGAGGGAAGAAGAGTCCTTGCGGCCTGCGTTTTGTCGTGCGAGCCGCTTTGCGGCCGCGCTGGCCACGGGCTCTGTTTCCGCAGCAATTGCCGAGGCGTCGGCCGCCTGCTGCGGGGCGGTTGGCGGCAGTTTCAAGGGGGCGGCCGGGGCGGTAGCCGAGGCGGCGTTGCTGGGGCCGAGAGGCGGGCTTCCGAGCGACGCCACCCAGCCGAAGAAACCCGATTTCGCAGGAATTGCCTGCGGCTTTGTGGAGGGGCCTGAACCCGCCGGCTTGGGCTGGTCGAGCATGCGGTTGTTGTGGATTTAGGTTGAGTAGTCTGGGGTGACAAATGCGGGGAGGACGTGAACCACAACAGCTGATGTTGGGCTACATAGCCCGGCATACCCAGCCCACTGCATGAGCATTTTAGAGTAGAATTGTAGACTGGAACATTGTAGATGAGAGTTTTGTATATGAGAGCATTGTAGACGGGAACATTGTAGACGAGAGCATTGTAGACATTGTAGACTAGAGCTCTGTATAGACTCTATAGCAGAGCCCACGCCAACCGAAACTGATAGACCAGTGAGAGAAAATGAATGAAAGGTACGGAACCCCTATGAAGTCAAACATGACGCGGATTAATTTATGGATCATGTAAAATGCAGTTTCCTCAGCTTCGACTGGACCTGTGCGCGTTTGGGCAGCTCAATCACAATGTCGTCCTCGGTGTGCGGCGACGTGCTGCGGTTACTGGATGTGGAGTAAAACGACGCCCGCGACGTCGACCGCGCTTGCCGATCCTGCGGCGGCGCATTCAGCCGGGGAACCTGGTCGTCCACGCCTGCGGTGACGACTCGGCGACCCGGGTTGCCCGAGACTTGGTAGTTGAAGAGCATGTTGGTCCATTGCGACGCCGTCGACACGGGCTGGCACTCGATGCGAGGATTAGGCCGCGCCGACGCCGACGCAACACGGTTGTTGAAGTTGGTGATGGTGCGCTGCGAGATGGTCTCTTCCATTGTTTTGGAAAAGTCAGGGTTCTCCAGCAACCGATGGACCAGCCGCTCCAACGATAGCCGCAAAGCCTTGTTATGGTTCTGCAGCGAATGGCACTCGAATTTGAGTCTTGCCAGTTCGAGTGCGGCGCCTTGCTCGGCGCGCGCATCCGCCTTTGTAGCCTCAGAGGCACCTTCTGGTCCTTGAGTCTCAGTCCCAGTCTCAGTCTCAGTGGTCTCAGTCTCAGTGGTCACAGTCTCAGTGGCCTCCGAAACAGTAGTCTCCGAAGCGCCGGAAGCGGTGGAAACCGTCCTGGCAGACTCCAATTGAGAAAGCTCGTCCTCGAGAGTGCTGCTCTCGCCGTCTAGACCGAGCGAGCCGAGCGAACCGAGCGAGCCCAGCGACGGAAGGTCGCCGGAGATGGTCTTTTCGGCTAAAAGCAGCTGGAAGCCCTCGTTTTCTTCCTGCAAACGGTCGTTGATCTCGCGGACCTGCGCGATCTCCTCCTTGATCTGCTCGTGCCGGCCCCGCAGCTCCTTGATCAGCAGCGTCTGCGCATGGTGATCCATGGACGACGACGTGGGCACAAACGCCGCGAATTGGGCCGCATTGCCCGGATGCACCGGGTTGCTGGGGGTGCCTGGCTCGCCGGAGCGGTTTAAGGGGGTTGCTTGGGGCGCAGAGCCCGCCGGGCCGGCCGGAGCAGCCGCCATGCTCTCGGCGGCTTCTTGGTACTTCAGGTTCTTTTCGTGAGCAGCAACAAGCTCTTTCCGAAGCAGCGAGATTTCGTCGGTCATTTCAGACGTCTGCTCGAGCCACTTTGTTTGGCCATTGATGTGATCCATGGTAAGTTGGGCCACATCCGACTCGGCCTGGTGCATCTGTTTGCGGGCCTCCTTTAAATCGCCACTCAAAGCCTTGATTTGCCCATCCCTGTGGACAACCTCTTCTTCTAGTTGACTCTGCACCTGAACAGCCCGCTCAAACTTGGCCTTGTACTCTCGCAGTGAGACATTCAGGCGCTGGGTCTCACTCATTTCCAGCTCCAACGCAGACTCAAGCTGCTGGCGAGTGGACTGCTGGATGGCGCCGGGCTTGAATGCCTCGGCAGCCATTCCGCGTGGCGCCCGCCTCGCCGCAGTGGGGCACGGCGGTTCTTGCATCACCCTTTTTTTTGGGTGTTTATTATTAGAGTTGGTGGTCTGGTAGCTTAGCTTGGGGGGGCTTTTACAAACAAGGCCCTCTCTCCCTCTCAAACTCAGCTGAATAAGCACGTCGCTACCCCGAACAAGGTAGATGTGGATGTGACCAAAATGTAACCTCACGAGGTAGATTATTGTTGCGCTGTTATGGTCAAGGTTTACTACGCTAATGGAAAGTATAAATCCAGTCCCTCTTAAAAGTGCGCCTTATTTAATTCAAGCTTATTATCTGACCGCATCCCCAAAGTCTATTTTTCTCAGCTTATCACAAGCTCAGATCTATAATAAGCTGCATGGGTAAGGGAGGCCCCGCATCGCGCTAGGACTTCCGCCTCCGCCGCCGGTTCCCCAAGCCTGGTGAGCGGATGTGAAACAATGACATAACCCACCACTAAGCAAACAACGCCAAAACCCAACGCGTAATATCTACAAAGCCCAGCCCCTTCCCGCCTTCTGTCGAGCGTAGATCTTTTTATCACTGGATGAACCCAGAGGCTTTAGTGAGAGAAATTCAAGATTACATTACCCCTCAAAAATCCCTTTCTTCCAATTTCCCCTCTTTAGTCTCCTCACAAACCGACCCTCGCGACAAGGAAATAGCCAGCCTCAAAAAAGACCTTATTCTCTCGGCGAGAGTAGGCAAATCGCTGTTACTTCAGCTACACAAAATGGAGTCGCAACTCGCCCGCCAGGAAAGCGACTTCCGCGCCAAAACAAGCCAATTGGCTGCTGCCAATGGCGCGCTGGTCGACGAAAATTCCACCCTTATGGACCAATCCAGGCAAGCCCTGGAACAAATCACCGATCTCGAAACGCAAATTGCCCAGCTTTCGGGCCGCTTGGCCGACGCAAACTCCCGCTGCCTGCGCCTGAACTCCTACTACTCGCTGGCACAGTCGCTCGAGCAGCAGGTCGATATGCTCGAATCCATCCAGTCCGAGCTCCGGCAAGATGTTGCCTACGCTGAGCGGGACCGTACGGCGATGGAGAAGCGCGCGAAACGCGCGGAAAAGCTTGCCGAATCAATTGCTGCCAATTTCCGTGGCCTGAGCGAGAGTGCGGCTATTGAAAGGCCTCCAACAGACCCATTAAGCTACGGCGAGCTTTCAAAGCCATTGGTAAACCTGCTGGCGGCACGCGGGGATCTGCCTACTCGCGCAAAGTCGTATTCAAAGCCCCAATTGCCGACGTCACAGGACTCAGACGCTCAGGACTCAGACGACACACAGGCAGAGTTGCCGTTGAGCTCGTCCAGTGTGGAGGTCTCGCATATCGCTGATCTCTCAATCGACTCTCGCTTTGAGCCCATGGACGCTTCCCTAGCAGACACAAGCTTCCAGTCGATGGATGCCTCGTTTGAGCCTGACATGACGGCTGATACCACTATTGGGTCAATTGATGTTGGTATTGCCTCTGCGAATATTGCCTCTGCGGATAAAGTTCTTCCCGATGCCGCTTCTGAGCGGTCTCACAAATCAGAGTTGCATGGCGACTCTGACGATTTGCGGCGGACCGTTCGCCCGCAAATCAGCATGAGTGGTCTTTTGCCGGCCACCAGCAACATCTCGGCAGTGCAAATAGAGGCCGACCAGCTGTCCAAGGAGCTGCCGCTACGCCAGAAGCTCTCGCGAGAGCCGATTGAGCCTGAAGCAAAAGAAGCTGCAGCGCCCCGCTCCACGCTGGCCCCGCACATTCTGGCTGCGCTGGAAAGACCCACTCTGCGCCGCAGCCAGTCGCACGAAAGTGTCTTTTCTGAGTACGACTCACCGGCGCTTAATTCGGCCGGAAAGGCCACCTCGGCGATCTCGGGCTCTGCTGCCACCGCTGCTCCAGCCACAAACGCCGCTACGGCCCGACAGCGGCTGCTGAATGTGCAGCAAACACGCAAGACAAAGGGCTGGTTCATGCCGTTCCGATGATCATTCTCTGGACATTAAATGACATAAATGACATAAATGACATAAATGACATAAATGACATTAAATATAAATATCTATTACTCTATCTCACACCGCTCATTAATTAACGCATGAATATGCCTGATAAGGGGGCTACTGCCACTGCCGCCGGAACAGGGACCCCGCCTGGGGGATACTTGTGGTGGTCTGGGTGGGCTTGCGGGCCATCGGCGCGGCAAGAATCCGCGCGCGCTTGGCTTTGGGCGCGCGTGCAGGCGCGCCAAGTGACTTGAGCACCTCCACCGACTGCACGCCCTTCTCAGCAGCGGCTACACGAGACGCATATGTCTGGCCCTGACCAAATGTAGACACAACCTTACGCACCGAACGGATCGACAGTGTTGTGCGGGGCAAGCCGTCATCTTCGCCAGCGTCGCCGCCAATGTCGATGTTTTCGTGAACTTCGGGCTCGGCCGGCTCGCTAAGGAACCGCAGACTCTCGTGCACAGACATGGCTGTTGCCCTTTCCTGAACGGCCGGCTCAGGCTTGATCAAATCAGCAGCAATGCTTTCAACAAAGGCCATTGTTTTTTCATTGGCGGCCAGTTTGGCGACCTCCGTGGAGCCTTCGAGCATCTTGGCCCGCTTGCGTTTCTCGCGAGCCCGCCGCGCTTCGCGGGCCTTGCGACGCTCGCCGTCGCTCTCGCTGTCGCTCAGGCCATCAAGCAGGCCATTGTCGCCGCGACGGCGCCGGAAACCGTTGTGAACATCGTCAACAAGGCGGTTGATTTCGACCTCGTCGCGATCACGTTCCTGCTGGTTGTACAGCTGCCATACCTTGGACTTATTGTTGGCAATATCGGTATCGTTGACAAGACCCTGCAAGTCGCGCCCGTCGTCGTGACCTTCATCGTCATCGCTGCGACCGCCCATGCCGGCCCATTCGTCTTCACTTTCCTCGGCCTGGTCGTCCACAAAAGGAGCAACAAACTCTTTCTCCTGCGCCTGCAGGTACCGCTGCCGCACCTCACGCATCTCCTGCGACCGCGACAGCTGCGCGTCTTTGAGATCGCTGAGATCGGGCGCGTGTTTTGGAGCTACCACATGGTCGCTCAAGTCGCTGCCACCATCGGAAATATCAATCTCATCCACGAGACTGGGTTCCTCGGCTTCGACTTCAACATCAGTATCTTTATACGAACCAGGGTCGTCCACGGACTCGCCGCCAAGCAGGGCACGCAAGCGGTCAGAGGGAAGTTCAGCAAGCACTTGAGTGGCCTGCGGCTCAGCACGGCGAAGAGCCGGAAACAGCGGCGGTTCCACGAGTTGAGTAGGCTGTGCCACTGCCTGAGTGGCCAGCACCTCCTCTTCGTCTTCGTCTTCCTGGTCTTCGTCTTCCTGGTCTTCGGGTTCCAGTTCTTCAGGCTCGTCCTCGTCGCTGTCGATAAGTTGTCGCCGCGAAACCTCCACATCAAGAACCTCAAGATCGCTATCGGAGCCGGAGTACTCTGCTTCGCTGGCGCTATGGATACTCTCCTCGTCGTCGTCCATGACTGCGTCCTCAGCTTCTGGGTCAGCCTTGGCTGCGGCATCTGCCGCAGGCTCGATGTCAGATGCAGATTCAGCATCCGAGTCTGAGTCCATGAACCCAAACATGTCTCCCCTCTCTTCGCGCTTTTCGCGTTTGCGGAGCTCGTCGGCAAGTCGCCGCTCTCTCTCGAGGTAGGACTCTTTTGTCTCTTCGGAAGGCGCTTCAGCCGCAGCCTTGGTCTCCTCAGACACGTCGATGCCCATGGCCTGCAGCTGCTGAACTTTGGCCATGCGCGACGATAAGATCTGCTGCCGCTGCTTGGTCTGCAGGTCGGCAAACAGCCGGCGAACAGGGTTGGAAGCCGCATTGGCCTTGGAAGCCGCATTGGCCTCGTTGGGACGGGCAAACGAAAGGAGCGCTCTCACTGGCCGCGATCTGCGAGCCTTTGCTGTCTGGGGAACAATCTCGAGATCGCTATCGTCATCGGCAGTGTTGATAGGAGCAATTGGGCGCACAAAGCTAGCCAGTCTCCGTGCACTAGGCGGACTCGACAGCATAACCTGCTTCGACGCATTATTGTGGTAGGGTGTCTGTGGGGATGTTGCCGGTGTTGTGGAGCTTGGCGGATCGCTGGGATCGTCGAGCATGGCCAGGAAACTGTCTACCGAAGCCGAAGCGACCGTGTGGGTTCCGACCTCAAGTTCGAGCGCTCGTTCCAGACGTTGATTCTCGCGAGCGGCCGCCTCGGCTGCTTTGCGCGTAGGCCGACGTCTTGTCTCGGTCAAAGTCTCGTCAGCGGAGTTTGTGGGTGATTGAGGAGCCACGCCTGCTTCTGCGTAGATCTCCTTGAGGAGCTCGGAGTCTCTATCAGCTTGAGACGGTTGAGGAGATGTTTGAGGCAGAGCTCGTTGAGGAGACGACGCAAGCATAGGGGAGCTCACTACACGCGGAGAAGTAACCGGCGAGTGCACAGGTGAGTCTTGAGCAGCACCATTGGCTAATGGAGAGCTCGAAGCAGCATTAGGAGATGAGAGGACTCGCGACAGGCGCGGAGTAGCCGGAGACTCGAGAGTATCTTCGTCGAGCAGAACCTGCGAGGGGTTCGGCGAGCCAGCCTCAATTAAGTCGTAGTCGTCCAGATCATCGGATAGTGGAATTGCCGGAGCAAGCGAGTTTGAGGAGGCAACGGGAGGCTGGGTGCTTCGAGCCTCCTCTGCTCTTTTGCGGGCAAAATCGGCGTAGTCAAACTCATCCTCGGAGTTTGCGTCCTGCTCTGCATCATTGATTCTCGAAAGAAGAGCGTCGAGACGGGACTCCAGCGGGAGATCATTAATTTCGCTGGAGATCATGACGCGTTAGGAGGAAGGGTCGCGACAACTAATTAAGGGTAAGGCAGACGCGTCGCCCTAGTACCCCTAGACAACAATCTCCAGAGAGTGGTTGGGTTGTCAAGTCCAGGTTGTCAAGTCCAGGTTGTTGAATTGTTTAAAGGTATTTAAAGCTCGTTAAGCATCAAGTACGTTAAATTTGAAGAAAATGCCTTACCAGAACCTACCAATACTCTAAGTCATGGCGCCCAGGGAATTTTGATACCCAAGAAATAACTCAATGGAGATATAATAGCGCTCAGAGATAGACGAGATATCAAATAATATATATAATTGTCTTGGCAGGATAATTTTAGCCAAGATTATCTAGTCGCATGGCCGACCGTCCGAGGCCTGCAGCCCGCTTATATAGCTCAGGGCCAAGCCAGTCCCAGGGCAGGTCCCCGTCCCAAGCGAGACCTGGTCGCGAGGCGCCCCAGTCCCAGCCTCAGGGCAGGCATGGAATGTAGGGCTAAGGGTTGGCTGCATGACAAATCACATCGGGTCGGGTGGCTCCACTTACCCTACTTTCCGGGTAATTTTTCGGTCCCAGACTGGTTAGCTAATCTCCCCACCGAACAAACGGGCTCCAGACGAAGTTGCCACCGGTCCTTTTATACCCGGCCCTTCCTCTCGAAACTACTTAATTAGCCATGAGTGGAGCCCCTTTCCCCTACTCGAGCGCCCCGCTGCGCACGATCAAGGAAGTCCAGTTTGGTCTCCTGAGTCCCGAGGAAGTCAAGGCCATTTCCGTGGCCAAAATTGAATACCCCGAGACTATGGACGAGACAAAATTGCGGCCGCGTGTTGGAGGCCTTAATGATCCGCGCCTGGGTGTTATTGATCGGAACTTCCGGTGCCAGACCTGTGGCGAGGACATGGCCAACTGCCCCGGTCACTTTGGCCACATTGAGCTTTCCAAGCCCGTGTTTCATATTGGCTACATTTCCAAAATCAAAAAAGTGCTCGAGAGCGTGTGTGTGCACTGCGGCAAGCTCAAGCTCGACGAGTCCAACCCCTTGTTTGCGCAGGCAATCAAGATCAGAGACCCCAAGCGGCGGTTCAATGCCGTTTGGTCGCTTTGCAAAACGAAGATGGTTTGCGAGGCCGACACCATCGAAGACAACGGCTTTGGTGGCGAGAAAAAGACCCAGAAGTACCACGGCGGCTGCGGAAACGCTCAGCCCGCCGTGCGACGCGACGGCCTGCGCCTGGTCGGCCAGTGGAAACGCGACAAGACCGCCGACCTGGACCAGCCCGAACGCCGCTATCTTACGCCCAGCGAGGTGCTCAACGTGTTTCGCCACATCAGCGACGTGGACTGCCACAACCTCGGCTTTTCCAACGACTATGCGCGGCCCGAGTGGATGCTGATCACGGTGCTGCCGGTGCCGCCGCCTCCCGTGCGCCCGTCGATTGCTATCAACGACAGCGCGCGCGGCGAGGATGATTTGACCTACAAACTGGCCGACATTCTCAAGGCGAACGCCAATGTTCAGCGCTGCGACCAGGACGGCGCGCCCGCCCACGTCATCAACGAGTTTGAGATGCTTCTGCAGTACCATGTGGCCACCTACATGGATAACAACATTGCCGGGCAGCCGCAGGCGCTGCAAAAGAGTGGCCGTCCCGTCAAGTCGATCCGTGCGCGGTTGAAGGGCAAGGAGGGCCGTCTGAGAGGCAACCTGATGGGCAAGCGTGTCAACTTCTCCGCCCGTACCGTCATTACCGGTGACCCCAACCTGGAGCTTGACCAGGTGGGCGTGCCCAAATCGATTGCCCGCACGCTCACGTACCCGGAAGCCGTGACGCCGTACAATATCCAGCGGCTGACGCGGCTGGTGCGCAACGGCCCCAACGAGCATCCCGGTGCAAAGTACATTATTCGCGACTCGGGCGAGCGCATTGACTTGCGTTACCACAAGCGCGTGGGCGACATTGCCCTGCAGTACGGCTGGAAGGTCGAGCGGCATCTGATGGATGACGATCCCGTGCTGTTCAACCGGCAGCCGTCACTGCACAAAATGTCAATGATGGCGCACCGCGTCAAGGTCATGCCCTACTCGACGTTCCGGCTGAATTTGTCGGTGACGTCGCCGTATAATGCCGATTTCGACGGTGACGAAATGAATTTGCACGTGCCGCAGAGCGAGGAGACTCGCGCCGAGCTGTCGCAGCTGTGCGCGGTGCCGCTGCAGATTGTGTCGCCGCAGAGTAACAAGCCCGTCATGGGTATTGTGCAGGACACGCTGTGTGGTGTGCGCAAGATGACGGTGCGCGACACGTTCCTGGACTACCAGCAGGTCATGAATATTCTGTTTTGGGTGCCGCAGTGGGACGGCGTGGTGCCGCCGCCGGCGATTATCAAGCCCAAGCCGCTGTGGACAGGTAAGCAGATGGTGTCCATGTCGATTCCCCCGGGTATTTTCCTGCAGCGGTTCGACGAAAACAACCCCCCCACTTCGCCCAAGGATAACGGCATGCTCATCTACAAGGGTGAGATCATGTATGGCGTTGTGGACAAAAAGACGGTGGGCGCCACTGCCGGCGGCCTGATCCACACGATTTTCCGAGAAAAGGGGCCCTATGCGTGCTCCAAGTTTGTGGGCAACATCCAAAAGATCGTCAACTACTGGCTGCTGCACAATGGCTTTTCGATTGGCATTGGTGATACCATTGCCGACGGCGATACGATGCGCAACGTGACGCAGACGATTGCGGACGCCAAGCAGAAGGTGCAGGAGATCATCTCCGACGCGCAGGCTAACAAACTCAACCCCGAGCCCGGCATGACGCTGCGCGAGTCGTTTGAGCACAATGTGTCGCGTGTGCTGAACCAGGCGCGTGATACCGCCGGCCGAGAGGCCGAGATGTCGCTCAAGGACATCAACAACGTCAAGCAGATGGTGGTTGCTGGATCCAAGGGTTCATTTATTAACATTTCACAGATGTCGGCGTGTGTGGGCCAGCAGATTGTCGAGGGTAAACGTATTCCGTTTGGGTTCATCGACCGCACGCTGCCCCATTTCACGCGCGACGACTACTCGCCCGAGTCCAAGGGCTTTGTCGAGAACTCGTACCTGCGGGGCCTGACTCCGCAAGAGTTCTTTTTCCACGCCATGGCCGGTCGTGAGGGTCTGATTGATACCGCCGTCAAGACCGCCGAGACGGGTTACATCCAGCGCCGGTTGGTCAAGGCTTTGGAGGATATCATGGTCCAGTACGACGGCTCGGCGCGCAACTCGCTTGGAGATGTGATTCAGTTCATTTACGGCGAGGATGGTCTGGACGGCACGCAGGTCGAAAAGCAGACCATCGACACGATGCCCGGCTCGGACGAGGCGTTCCGCAAGCGCTACAGAGTGGACGTCATGGCTTCGGACCACCAGCAGCTGCACATTGAGAGTGCCAGCGAGATTGTGGGCGATATTGCCGTGCAGCGGCAGCTTGACCAGGAGTGGCAGCAGCTGCTGAGCGACCGCGACTTTTTGCGCACAAAGGTGTTTGAGACCGGCGAGCACAACTGGCCGCTGCCCGTCAACATCCGTCGTGTTGTGCAGAACGCGCAGCAGATTTTCGCCGTCGACAGCAACCGCGTGTCGGACCTGACGGTCGACGAGATCGTCAGCGGCGTGCAGAAGCTGTGCGAGAACCTCGTGGTGGTGCGCGGCGACTCGGAGGTTCTGCGCGAGGCCCAGAACAATGCGTCGTACCTGGTCCAGTGCCTGGTGCGGTCGCGGTTGGCGGTGCTCCGGGTGACCAACGAGTACCGGTTGACCAAGGTTGCGTTCGAGTGGGTTCTTGCCGAGATCGAGGCGCAGTTTGCGCGCTCGCTGGCCCATCCTGGTGAGATGGTCGGTGTGATTGCCGCCCAGTCCATCGGTGAGCCCGCCACGCAGATGACTTTGAACACCTTCCATTACGCCGGTGTGTCGAGTAAGAACGTGACGCTGGGTGTGCCGCGGTTGAAGGAGATTCTGAATGTGGCCAAAAACATCAAGACGCCCGCGCTAACGGTTTATCTCGAGGAAGATACCCGCAGCGACATTGAAAAGGCCAAGGTTGTGCAGGCAGCCATTGAGCACACGTCGCTCAAGAACGTCACGGCGGCCACCGAGATCTACTACGATCCTGACCCCCGCACTACGGTGATTGCCGAGGACTTGGACACCGTCGAGGCGTACTTTTCCATTCCCGACGAGCAGGTCGAGGCCACGCTGCACATGCAGTCGCCGTGGCTGCTGCGGTTGGAGCTGGACCGTGCTCGCATGCTCGACAAGCAGCTGACCATGAGCCAAGTGGCCGACAAGATCTCCACCTCCTTTGGCGGCGATCTGTTTGTGATGTGGAGCGAAGATAATGCCGACAAGCTGATCATCCGCTGCCGCGTCATCCGCGACCCCAAGGCCCTGGAAGAGGAGCCGGACCTCGAGGAGGACCAGATGGTCAAGACCATCGAGCAGCACATGCTGGACTCCATCACGCTTCGCGGCGTGCCTGCGATCTCGCGTGTGTTTATGATGGAGCACCGTCTGAACCATGTCGACGAAGTCACGGGCGATCTTGCTCAAAAGATGGAGTGGGTGCTTGAAACCGACGGCATCGACCTGTCGCAGGTCATGTCGATTGATGGCGTGGATCCGTACCGCACCTACTCCAACTCGTTTGTGGAGATTCTCGGTGTGCTTGGTATCGAAGCCACGCGCTCGGCGCTGTACCGCGAGATCTACAAGGTCATTGCCTTTGACGGTTCGTATGTCAACTACCGCCACATGGCTCTGCTGGTGGACGTCATGACGTCGCGCGGCCATCTCATGGCCATCACGCGTCATGGTATCAACCGTGCCGACACCGGTGCGCTGATGCGGTGCACGTTCGAGGAGACCGTCGAGATTCTGCTCGAGGCCGCGGCCGCCGCAGAGCTCGACGACTGCAAGGGTGTTTCCGAAAACATCATGCTGGGCCAGGTCGCTCCGCTGGGCACTGGTGCCTTTGATGTGTTTGTGGACGACCAGGCCCTGGCGTCGCTGCCCATGACCATGGCGGCCATCCCTGCTGGCGAGACTGCGTCCAGTGCGGCGGCTACCTCGTTTGGTGCCGACGGCTCGGCCACGCCCTACGAGGGCTTCTCGCCTATGTCGGATGGCTTTGGCGCGGTGGACGCCTCCGCGGCATTCTCGCCGCTCGCCCAGTCGGGCATGGCAGACAACCGCGGCGGCTTCACCGAGTATGGTGGCGGCTTCCAGAGCCCCTTTACTGGTGGCGCTTCGCCCGGCTATGCGCCCTCCAGCCCGTTCTCGGGCGGTGCATCGCCGGCGTACGCGGCCAGCCCCAGCTTCTCGCCGTCGTCGCCGGCCTACAGCCCGACGAGCCCGAGCTACTCGCCCACGAGCCCCAGCTACTCGCCTACCAGCCCCAGCTACTCGCCGACAAGCCCGAGCTATTCGCCTACGAGCCCGAGCTATTCGCCCACGTCGCCCAGTTACTCGCCCACGAGCCCCAGCTATTCGCCTACGTCGCCGAGTTACTCTCCGACATCGCCGAGCTACTCGCCGACGTCGCCGAGCTACAGCCCCACGTCGCCAAGCTACTCGCCGACTTCCCCCAGCTATTCGCCCACGTCCCCGAGCTACTCGCCGACAAGCCCGAGCTACTCGCCGACAAGCCCTAGCTACAGCCCCACGAGCCCCAGCTACTCGCCGACCTCGCCGCAGTACTCGCCGACCTCGCCGCAGTATTCTCCGGGCTCTCCTTCTTATTCTCCTTCCAAGGAGCAATAAATGTTGATAAAATTTTTTAAAAATAATGCTTGTCTATGTCTATAACTTCAAGACTACCGCTCCTACAGCGAAGTGGCAGCAAACTGCCGCTTGATGCCGCCCACACTCTGCTCCTCCTCAAAGCCCCTGATGTGGTCCACGTCCCACATATCCTTGATGTACTTGAGCTGCGCCAGGTTGAAGCCGAGCTTGTCGGTGGTCTGCAGAAGCACTTGTCGCAGCTCGTCGCGGATATCTTGAAGCTCGGCCTCAAGCAGCTTATTGGCAACAAGCTGGCGATGGAAGTTGCGCAGACAGAACAGCAGCACGCGGCACACCAGCGGCACGTTCCACTTGAGACGGATCCATATTAACACAAACTTGAACAGCCCTGTGACCCGGTCCAGCGGGAAGGTGAGAAGGGCATCTTCAACAAGCGCAGGCTTGGTCCGCAGAAGCGTGTCCATGAGATACCGTTCCGGAGGCACATCCAAAGTAGCCAGAATCACATGGCGGGGATTCGGCTTGTCTTCCAGATCCGTAATACAAACATCAAGCGCCTCGTAAAGCCGCTCGCCGGCCTTGAGAGACTCGATGGTCTGTCGGGAAACTGCTTGCCCGCTATCTTCGGTGGCATCGCCCTCCAGCTCTTGCTGGTGGTCTCTGTCCAGGTTCTCGGCAAGAGTCTCCTCATACTGCTGCTCCATTTCGGCTTCACGCTCCTCCTCAACAAATAACGGCTCGTCGGTCATTTCCCAGATCCGCATCGATTTGTCGTGTGAGGCCGTGACCAAAAACGAGCCATCCTGTGCAACCGCAAGCGCCCACACTTCTCCGTGGTGGCCCTGCAGCCGTTGGATCTGCGTGAACTTGATGGCGTCCCAGTACTTGACCACGCCGTCTTTGCCGCACGAGAAGAAGTACTTTGTCTGCGGCTCAAACGCGACCTGCAAAACAGCGTCGTCGTGAGCAAAGATGGACTTGTGGCAGTCGCCGAAATCCAGACCCCAGATCTTGATGTTTTTGTCTGCGGACGAAGAAATCAACAGCTTCGAGTCGTCGGAAATGTCCAGCGACAACACCGGCAGCTGATGACCGTACAGATTCAAAAAGAACTTGAGAGTCTCTCGGTAGTAGACCTTGATGGTGTTGTCCAACAAAGACGCCGCTACCAGGCGTCCATCAGGCGAAAGCTTGACCGCCAATACATCGTCATTAAACTCAATCTTGTGAGTGTTTTTCAGCGTCATTTGCGCGACCCGCACATCGGGGTGGCCCGGCACTTCCTGCTCGACCACTTTGAGGGCCCAGAACTTGACGCTCTTGTCTGCACCGCCAGAAACAATCGACTGGCCGTCGGTAGCAACGTCCAAAGACCAAACACTGCCTTCGTGGGCAGGATATGAGCCCAGCACGCTCGAAGTCGTGATATCATAAAGATCAATATTGCCTTCTTTGGTAGCAGCAACTAAAAGCTTATCGCCAGGCAGGAACTTCAGAGCAAGCACATAGCCAGTGCCGTCCAACGTCCGCACGCAGATCTGAGAACGCGTGTTGTAAATTTTGATCTGGCCATTAGAGCCCGAAGCAACGAGCTTGCCGTCCGCACTCAGCGCAAGATCGCGCACATCGGTGCGGTGACCAGGCAGCTCAATAGCATGGATCCGCTCGGCCTCGGCACCCAGACGGTACTCCTCGATCGAGTTGACAGCCAAGTTGACCACGACGTCGCCCTTCTTTTCGCCAGGAACCATGCCGACAATCTTGGCCTTTGTGCGCACATGAGAATGATCAACATACATATCTGCGACCGTAAGCTCCACCGTAGCGTTTTCGTCCTTCTTTTTGGCCCGCTTCTCCTTACGGCGAAGCGCCTTTTGCAGCTCTTCAGGCGTGCGTTGCCGGAACGACTGCACAACGTCTCCAGATGCAAGAATCACCAGATCGTCCTGGCAGTGAATAGAAATACCGCGGTGGCGGTTGGCTCTATCGAGAGCACCGACCAGCTTGATGCGTTCACCCTCGGGCTGCTCCAAGTCAATATCCCACACTCTCAGTTCGGCAATGTTAGGTAGTGTAAAAAGACGCTTGTGGTCTGGAGACAGCGCAGCGGCCCAGCATTCACCCTTATGGGCGACGTGCGACTCTACAGAGAACTGAGTCTCGAGGTCCCAGAGCTTAATGATGCCATCCTTGGATGTAGACACCAGCCAGTTGTCGGTGACCAGTACAAGAGCAGTGACAGGAGCCCGGTGACCTCTTAGGCGGAAAAGACCGACCTCCTCCACCAGATCCCAAACAACAATATTAGTATCGTGACCACCGGAGATGAGACGAGTGCCCGATGCATCGAAAACAAGGGTGGAAATAGCCGACTTGTGGCCGTTAAAAGTGATCAGGCATTGGCCGGAGCTCAGATCCCAAACACGAATAGAACCATCAGTATAACCGGCAGCAACCAGGCCGGTGGCCGGCTCGTAGGCCAAGCGGAGCGCCTGTGCGGACGGGGCCTGGCCCGAGTCGTAGAGCCGAGCGACTAATTCTGCGGTCTTGAGGTCCCAGATTAAAATAGCCTCGCCGGCTCCAACAACTACTTGCCCTGACGTGCCGCCAGGAACAGATAAAATGTTCGATTGGCCCGCCACCGTACCAAACGTGGCAGCCAACTCGAACCGAGTATAACTTTTGACCATTGGAAAAAAATTACCTAAGGATTTTTCAGATATATGCATGCAGATCCAGGCGCATCCCAGGGCTGCAGCTGCACCCTCAAGCACGCCCGCCAACTTTAGCCCGGAGCGTAGTTACAGAAAAAAAAAGAGAAATCGTGAGAGCTGGATGCTTTGCGGGGGAATCCCCCGCACCCTATGGGCCGCCTAAAGCTGGAGATATAGAGCCAAAGTAGAGTCTATCTTGAGGCGGAAACCAACGAGCCTTAGCTTGGAGAGTTAATAAAAAGAAAACTGCAGAGGAACAAACTCAAAGAGATAAACAAAATGAGAGGCATTCAACCTTATGGCTATTTGCATACTAGGCCGAAAGCGAGAGGCTTGTAATACTTAAAAAAACGATTATCGGTTTACTTGGCGACTCATGCCAATGCCCTGGAGCTTTTGTTGGTATGACGGCGCAGGCTGGATCTTGCGCACCGAGCGGACCTCGTCCGAGGCGTAGCCGGGGATGCGGAGGTTCCAGTTGCGCTCGAGGTGCAGCTGGATGTCTTTGGCTTCGAGAGTGTCTGAGTGGCGGTGCTTGGCAAGCTTGCAAGCGAACGACGTGACCGAGTTGACAAACTCGTCGGCCAGGTCCAGCAGGAGCTCTTCGACGTCGCCGTCGATGGCGGCATCGTTGGTCTCGCCAACCACGCCGGCCACGAGCTCCGACAGCTTGCGCTTGGACAGCACGCGCTCGCCGCTGACCTCAAAGCCCGGAATGCGGGCCAGGGCCGGCGAGTTGATGGCCAGGGCTGGCGATGCACCGCCATTAGACATCGTAGGACGACCCTGCTTGACTGTGACTGGCAGAGGTTGGGGAACGGCGAGATTCGACGGCACAGGCAGACTCTGCGGGAAACGGCCAGGCACGTTACGGCGAGCATCACCCAATGCAACTGCACCAGCGGCAGTGGGTCCGCCAGGAGCACCTACTGCGCCTGGCACAGGAGTTCCAAGCCCCGACCCGTCGTTGAGCGGAGTAGGCGCTTGGCCAGGCAGCTGGCCAGGCAGCTGGCCAGGCACAGGACCGCCAGGACCGCCCGGTACACCGGCGGTGGGCCCACCAGGAGCTCCGACCGCCGCGCCAACGGCAGCCGCAGCAGCTGCGCCGGGCCCGCCGGCAGCAGGCGCCCCGCCGGGCGGAGGGACCTGCATGTTGGCCAGATTCCGGGCCAGCTGCGGCTGCGCGCGCATGGCCGCACGCATTTCCTGTACCAGCTGCAGCTCGCGCTGGCGGTACATCTCGCGCTTGGAGCGCAGCGACTGCATGCTCTGCCGCAAGCGCTGGGCGTCGTCGGCCATGGACCCGCTGCGTAGCGCGGCCTCGGCGCGCTCCGAGCGCTGGTCGAGCTCAATCTGGCGCCGCCGCAGCTCCTCGATCATGGCCTGGCGCTGCTTGAAGCCCTGCACGGTCTGCAGAGACGCCAGCGCCGTCTGCTGGTTCTGTTCGGCCCGGAACTGCTGCTGCGCCAGATGCTGCTGCATCAGCGCCGGGTTTTCGAACGCGGGATTGCTCGGGCCCGCGGAGCCGGGGCCTGCCGCGCCAGCATTAGGGCCATTGCCCGGGTTGGGGCCCGCTCCGTTGCCGCCGCCGACACCAGGGCCGCCAGGGCCGCCCATGCCGCCACCCGGCATCTGCCGCATTCCCATTTGCGGCATCGCACGGGACATGTTGGGGCTTTGCATGCCGCCCGCGTATTGGCTGGGCAACGGCGTGCCGTTGTTGCGCGCCGCCGTCATGGCCCTCATACGCGCCTGGTACTGCTCAAGCATGCTGCGGATTTGCTGCGCCCGCTGCGCATGCATCTGGCCCTCCTGCGTGTCGCCTAGCCGCTTGGCAAGGTCGGCCTCCTGCCGGTACTGCTGAACCAGCTGTTGCAGCTGCATATTGACATTCTGGTTTGGCCGGTTCATGTGACAAAGCAGAGTGCGCTCTGTCCCAGGATTACTCTACGGATCTGTAATCTCTGGCTTTGATCTATCACTTGTATCTCCTAAAAAGCGCTAGAATTGAGCTTTTTACCTCTCCAATTCCTTGTTTTCTTAACTTTTTTTCTTTTTAATTTTTTTTTTAACTTTCCGAGCTAAAGCTCGTCGGTTCTCCGCCTAAAGGCGGTAGACCACTCAGTGAAATACCGCCTTTAGGCGGCTAGGGGGTGCGGGGGATTCCCCCGCAAAACAGCTCTCAAGTTTTTCTTTTTTTTTTTAATAACTCTCCGAGCTAAAGCTCGTCGGTTTTCCGCCTTGCGGCGGTACACTGTTGTGGCTGGTGTACACCTCCGCCTTTAGGCGGCCCAGGGGGTGCGGGGGATTCCCCCGCGAATCACCCAGGTGTGTAGTGTAGTTCCTCTCGAAACATGCGAGGGCTGATACACGACTTAGGATAAATTATTTTTTTAAGAGGGCTATTATAGCGCGTTGCAGTCTCAAGAGCTAGCCCAAGGAAGGCAATGCCTCGACAAAAGAGTCAATGAGCATCGGCCATGCATGGCTCTCGTCGTAGTCACCTAGAGAAGGGTCGGCTTCCAGGTACTGGCAAAACACAAGGAACATATTCCACACGTCTCGCGAAACGTTGGAGTCCTGCGTCTGCATGAACGCAATCCACTTGTCAACAATAGGGTAGCGCGGTTGCAGCAGCAGCTGCCAGTAGGCAATGGCGGTACCGAGTGGAAGCAGCCGTTGACCTGAGGGGAGATTGAACTTGAAGCAGAAGCGGTAGACATGCGCGAAATAGTCTGGGGCTGTTAGCATGCTATTCTGCAGCGTATGAGTTGCTGTTCTCATTGCAGAAATGGAGTCGCACCGCAGGTCCGCCCAGCCGTTTATGTAGCCCTGTTTCTCGATAACGCCCATTTCAGGCGCTTGTAGTTGGTAGGCAATGGCCAGCGTCACCTCGCTTTCTAAGGGGACCTCGAGATCCTCAAATATACGGATAGTGCCGTCCACATCGGTATGCGTAGCCTTTCCGGCATACTCTTGCCAAAGGGCCTCCAGGTTCGTACTATAAGTGGAAAGCGCCCGGGAGCGTAAACTGTTGATGTTTAATACAGCGATACGCACATCATTGTGGCTTTTCTCGAGAGCCTCGATGGCTTGATGAGGAAGGCATCCGGTCTGCTCCACGACCTGGTCGGACATGCTTATGCAGCGTTGCAGAGCCATTATTATTAGAGCCCTTTTAGAACTACGCTCGGTCCGATGCAAATCTTATTTCTCGTCGCCGCAGAACGCAACTTCAGACAAATAGTCAATCTTTCCCAATGATGTTTTTAAAGAAACAAGAATCAAAACGCTAAAGTGTACAAACCTTCAATTGCAATTCTGCTCTCTGATCTAATCATGGATACCCTTGACGAGACGCTGTTTGGGGCTTCAGAGCCTATCAGCTTTGGCCTTCTTAGTAGGAAACTAAAGGTTTCTGCTAGCGAGGCTCGCAAGCTGCTCGAGGAATTCTACAACAAAAACCAGCAATCGCTTTCGGCTGCCTACACAGTGACAGGCTACCGTCATGCGACTGTTCCTACGCGAGTGATCCGCATTGTCAACGCGTCGGAAGCAAAAGATTTCGCTAGCACGCTCAAGGAGCCCACTTCTATTGAGATTTACGCGCTCAGCCCCCAAAATGCAGCCGATCCAGCAGTGCTGTCGGGCCTCGGCGACCTGTTGCGAGCCCAGGACGCTTCTGCTTCATTAGACGATTTAAGGCAGGCAGGATTCATTCTGAATCCGCAAATCACCGAGCTTCGGACCCCTTCTGCAAAGACTGCGCAGTCCACTTCCACTCCCTCTGGTACCTCCAGAGAGGCCTCCAAGCCTGCTTCTAGAGAGCCTTCCAAGCCTACTGCGCCAGCGTCCAAGCCGGCGACGAAACAGGAACCTGCAGCAAAGGAGACTGTCAAGCCAGTAGAAACCAAGGCGGCCAAGCCTCAGAAGAGTGCATTTCCCTTTGCCAAAGCATCGAAATCAGAGGTGCTTGCCAAGGCGTTTGACAATAAACCCCGTGTGGTGCCTGTGACCGAGAAGGTGGTGGTGCAAGATGCAATTGAAATTGACGATAGTGAAGACGATACGCCCGATCAAAGGAGCGAGCAGAAACACAAATTGGCCGGCCTCTTTGACGACAACGACGACGATATGGAGGTGGACGTGCCTGATGCTGAGCGAGACATTTATGCCGAAGAAATGGACGTCGACACCCCTGCCGAGCCCGAGCCCGAGCCCGAAGCTGAGCCTGAAGCCGAGCCGGAGGATGAAGATGAGTCTCAGCCCGAGCCTCAAGCAGAGCCTGTTCAGAGCGAACAAAAGACCGAACAAAAGACAGCTAAGAAGCGGAAGGAGTACAGACGCACCAAAGTCACCGATGCTAATGGAAACACAATCACAAAGACTGAAATCGTCTGGGTCACGGACGACGAAGGCAGTCCAGAGCCTGCCGAGCCTCAAGCTGCTCAACCTGACCAGTCTGTTCAAGCTGCCCAGCCAGGCCCTGAGAAGGTGAAGACAGAACCAATGGCCAAACCTAGTCTACCCAAGGTCCCCAAGAAGCAGGGTCCCAAGAAACAAGCCAGTCTGATGTCGTTTTTCGGGAAAAAGTAGTTCGCAAAATAATATATAACACTATCTTTTCTTTTTTGTAGATCCCCCGCAAAGCCCAGCTCTGAAGCTTTTCTTTTCTTTTTATAACTCTCCGAGCTAAAGCCCGTCGGCTTTCCGCCTTAAGGCGGTAGACTGTAGTGGTGGAGTAGTATCTCCGTCTTTAGGCGGCCCAGGGGGTGCGGGGGAATCCCCCGCAAAGCATCCAGCTCTGTAGTTTTCTTGTTGTTCTAACTCTCCAAGCTAAAGCCCGCAAGTTTTCCATAAAAAGACAGTAGACTGTAGGTAAGGATATCTCCGCCTTGGCGGCCCAAGAATGGCGGCCCAAGAATTGCGGACAAATCCTCGGTGAAATTTCTGGATCTATAGCCTTTTCTATTCTATTTTTCTTAAAAACCGCTGCTGCTTGAACCCGCTTGTGCTCGCAGCGACGGGAAGTACCCCTGCCCTGATATCGAGCCCGGCACAGCATCGCCGTCAGCTGAAATTTCATTACTCATGAGTATCGTCGAAAAATATGACTTGACGGAGAAAATGGCTCCGTTCCTGGACGTGCAGCAGCTGCACCAGCTGCTGAAGCACGCCGAGCAGGTCAAGAGCATTTCTGCCGCCGACGCCAAAAAGGCCGACCTCCAGGCCCTTTCCAAGACCTTCCTGGTGGACGAGATCGCTGCTGCTGGTGGAGACGCTGCTGCTGCCACTGCTGCTCGCGATAGCAAGCAAAAGCAGGTTGAAAGCGAGTCCCAGCTGGAACAGGGCCGCTTTGCCTATGACTCGGGCGACTATGCCAAGGCTCTGGAGCTGCTCACAGCCGCTCGCTCGCAGCCTGCTTCGGCTGGCCCTGCCGCCTGGGGTAAGCTCGCTGCCGCCATTCAGGCCAAGGAGTGGGCAGTTGCCGGCGACGACCTTAGCAAAGTCCAGGAAGTTCTGGACCACAAGCCCAACCCCGACGCACTTGCCCAGCTGAATGCTCGCGCTTGGCTGATCCACTGGTCGCTGTTTGTGCTATTCAACAGCGTGAACGGCGTCGAGCGTCTTAGTGACACATTCTTCCAATCTAGCTATATGAGCACCATCCAGGCGTCGTGTCCCTGGATTCTGCGCTACCTGACTGTGGCCGTGCTGATCACCAACGTGCCCATTGGCACTGCCCCCAACCACCGCCGCATCAAGGACCTTGTTCGCGTGGTGTCGCAAGAACTCTACGAGTACCAGGACCCTGTGTCTGATGTTGTGAAGGCTCTGTACGTTGACTACGATCTGGACGCTGCTGCCGGCATTCTCAAGTCGGCTGAGCAGCTCTTGGTGGCCGACCCGTTCGTGAGCGCCTTGGCTGGCCAGTTTGCTAACTCGGTGCGGTTCCTGATTGCCGATCTCTACTGCCGCGTCCACACTGTTGTTGTGTACGACCGCTTGGCCGCTGCTGTTGGCCTGCCTGCCGCTGAGACCGAGACCTGGATCACGTCGCTGGTCAAGGACGGCAAGATCAACGCCGAGATTAACGAGTCCACCAAGACTCTTTTGATTCCTGCCCCTCGTTCCAGCCTGCTGCAACAGATTGCCCACAAAACTGAGAAACTGGCCGAGCGCAACGCCCACCTGCTTGCGCAGGCCCGCACCAAGCATGAGAATGCGCTTTAAATATCCATATTGTGTTGCTATAGATACAAATGTTATGATCCTGTCCACTCGACGGCCGCCGGTCGGAACCGACTTTTAGCTGGCTCGCTATAGACAACACTCTAGCCTGAGGCCGCAACATAGCAGCCTCCGAGAGACACAAACAGCGAAAATTTTCAGTCAGAAATCGGTCCCTTGGCCCAGTTGGTTAAGGCGTGGTGCTAATAACGCCAAGATCGGCGGTTCGATCCCGCCAGGGACCATTTTTTTGTCCCCAGGCCCAGTACGCCGCAGCATAAATATAGAACCTACAACGCGCGTGATTTTTTGCACATGAATAGTTAATGCTCAAAATGTAAATATTATATTACTGCGGCTATGGATCCTCGTCACTGTCCTCATCTTCAGGCTGCACGCCTGTTCTTCTGATCAGCGTCTGCACGATATCTGTCCATTCGCGCATACCGCCCATGCCGATGTCGCCACAAACCAGGACCTTTTCTACGGGTTTGAGGATCTCCACGAATGGAAAGTATTCGCGCAGGGCCTTGAAGTGTCGCTGCGTGACGGGGTTGGTGTACATGTGTGTGTTCATGGCCGGTGCAAGCAGAATCGGCACAGCCGGATTCCACACGCGAAACACCGACGTCAAAAGATTGTCGCAGATGCCGTACGTCAGTTTGGCCAGGGTATTTGCCGAGCAGGGCGCGACAAGCAGAATATCGGCCCATCGTCGTAATTGGATATGCACGGAACTGTCGGGCTTACCGTCGCGCGACTGCCACTCGTCTTCATCGTACCATATTTTCACGTCCTTGGGGATTTCCGAGGGATCAAAGAACACACAGGACGACTTTGTGGCTACCAGTTGGATGATGGCGCGCTTATGGTAGACCTGCTTGAGTTTGTGGATGATCTGCGCCACCTTGATGGTCGCAACCGAGCCCGTGACGCCAATGAGAATGTGCAGTTCCTCTGTTTTGTCGGGAGCAGCCTTGACTTTGGTTTTCGACACTCGCCGCGCGCCGTCCACCACGGGCTCTTCCGGCGCCGACTCGTCTCTTTCCGGCTGGCTCTGGCGCAGGATTGTGGGGGGATTATGCTCCTTGTAGGCCGTAGACGCTCCAGAGCCCTGAATAAATGATACGTTGCGCGACACCAGCTTCTCGGCGGCGTCGTGAGGGTCGACGAACCCCAGCGCGCCAATCTGGTGGACCTGGTGGCCCTGCGGGGTCGACGGCTGCGGCTGGGGAACCAAACATGATTTGGTTTCTGATGCGGATCGAGGCGGGCCTATATTGAGGGACGCCAGGGACGGCGGCTCGCCTTGCGGCGGCGGGTTGGTCGACTCTCCACCAGGCATTTTGTCCGGCTGACAAGCTTGCTGGTAGGGTTGGGTCTGATCTGGAGCGGGCAGCATTGATCTGGGGGGAGAGGGGAGGGGGAGGGCTTCACGGGCTGCAACTGGTCGGATCTCGTCGATCTTAGTTACGCCCAATTTGGATGGCGGGGGGCGATTGGTCAATTGGTGGGTTTAGGATATAGATTTTTGGGGTTTGGTGAATTGAGTTTCGGAGCGAGAGTTTCTTGGTGAGTTTCTACGAAGGTTTGGCCGCAGCAGCTCTGCATCGCGACGCACGATTTGGAATTCAGTATCTTTAATCGATCTTGATATTACTTGATTTTTTTGATTTTATTATAGAGAATATTTTGGTTCTTGTGCCCTGCTGCAATGCATATGGTTCGTACATAACCTTCACATCATGCATGCATGGTTTCACTTGACTACATCATCTGGCAGATTGGCCTACAGAAGCTCCTGAGTTTTTGTTCGTGGAGTTATAAAAGAGAGAACCACGCAGCTGGATGCTTTGCGGGGGATTCCCTCGCACCCCCTGGCCGCCTAAAGGCGGAGCTACTACTGCACACTAAAGTTAACCGCCTAAGGCGGAAAACCGACGAGCATTAGCTCGGAGAGTTATATAAAAAAAAAGAGCTACGCAGCTGGATGTTCACTGATAACAGCTAAACTATACAGAACCAGAGCTACAAGATTAGAGGCAGAGGGCCGAGGTAGACTAGACAGAGACAACAACACCGCCGCCGATGGTGGCTCCATCGAGACGGAGCACGAACCGTCCCAGATCCTTGGACTCGGAGAACGGAGCAACCACCACGGGCTCGGCGAGCTGCAGCTGCACGAGCGCATTCTGGCCCTTGATAAGATGGCGAGGGGCCTTGCCTTCTTTGGGCTTGCCTGCCTTGTCGAGAACGGCATCGATCTTGAGCAGCTTGGCGGTTTGGTTGACACGGCCCATGTAAAACGATACTTTTGCTCCTGTCAAGAGCGGCCGCTTCAAGTCAAAAAGCACTACACGCGCCTTGAACTCGGTCACGGGACTCAGCACGTTCTCGGGCGCGCACAACACGTCGCCAGGACGCATCTCGTCAACAGGCACATCGACCTTGAGCTCGGCAACATCGCCAGCAATCGCCACGTTACCCTCGACGCCCTTTACCAGCACGGCCTGGCTATCGGGTCGACTGGCGTCCACAACAGGATCGTCCTTTTCCACGGCTCCAGAAACAACCCGGCCAACAACCGTAGTATGTGGCTGGTAGTTGTCGTGGTAAACGTTGGAAACTAAGAACCGCAAGGGCCCAGCCACATTGTGTTCACGTTGACCGACCTGTTCGAGGGCTTGGACAAGCGAGGGTCCCGAATAGCCGGGGATATCGCCCGTGGTCACCACATTAGTGCCGGTCTTGCCGGAGGTAGGCACAAACACAAGCTTGTCTTTGGGGTACCCCACGTGTTTTGTCAAGAACTCGGTGAGCTGGACCTTGATTTCCTGGAACCGGTCCATATTCCAGTTGAGAATATCTAACTTGTTGACGGCAACAACCATGGTGTCGATACCTAGGCTGCGGGCAAGCACGGCATGCTCTTTGGTCTGGCCATCGAGCGAGAACCCCGACTCGAACGCATTGGTGTCCGAATCAACAACCATGACGGCCACGTCGGCCTGAGCTACTCCTGCAATCATGTTGGGCACATAATCTTTATGGCCAGGAGCGTCCACCACGGTGAACTTCATGGCATCCGTCTCGAACGAGGCCTCGCCAACGTCTACAGTAACGCCGCGCTCGCGCTCTTCGGTAGTAGCGTCCATGACCCACGCAAGCGCGAAGCTCGATTTGCCGACCTTGGCACTCTCGTGCTCGAACTTGTCGACGGTGCGTTTGGAGATGGCTCCCGTGTCCAGCAACAAGCGGCCCATGAGCGTTGATTTGCCAGCATCGACGTGGCCAATCACCACAAACGAGAGGTGCGGTTTCACTCGCAGCGATTTCAGATTCGCAACCAGGTCGTCTTTGGGTTTGGTAGCCTTGGTGACTTTAGGAGCCACAGGAGCAGGAGACGCAGCCTTGGAAGAGAAGCCTTTATCTTGAGCATTCAACACGATTTCATCGGGCGATGGTTTCGAGAACGCCTGCGGAGCCTGTTTGGCCGGAGCAACTGAGTTAGAAATCAATGAGTTCGGGGCATTTGGCACTGCTGCCAGCAGAGCACCAAGAGAAGATGGACAAGAGAGGTTGGCCCGCGGAAAGTCATAGGATATTTGCGGGGGTTCGGGAGACTCTGTTTTTGCAGGCGTGCTCTTTCCCGAGGCAGTTCCCGAGGCAGTTCCCGAGGCAGTTGCCGAGGTAGATCCAGCAGATCCAGAGACAGCCTTGCCAGAAGTACTAGCGGTAGAGCCAGCGGCATAAGTACTAGCGGTAGAGGTAGCGGCAGAAGTAGGAGTCTTTCGAAGACCTGCCAAACCGCTAAGACCCTTGGACGCTGTAGGGCCCGATCGGTTCCTTAACCGGTCTAAAGCCGATGCTTTTGCTTCATTGGTGGTACTTTGATCTTGTCGTCTTGCTTGGGCCAGCTGTTGCAGGCGAGAAAGTCCAGAGGCTGCAGGAGTAGCCGAAGGAGAAGGAGAAGAAGACTTACCTTGCTTGGGAGCCGCCTTTGCGACGCTAGGCGGCGCAGGAGAAGGCTTTTTCCGAGCAGCAAGTTTGGCCCGCAGACTGGCAATGGCAGCATCGACATCATAGTCGCTTTTTTCCAAAGCAGCCAGCGCTTCATCTTCACTCACCCCTTTGCCAACTACTGCCAGGACTTCGTCCAAGGCCTCATCTTCACCATAGTCGTCGTAGTCGGCGAGATCGTCGTCGTCGTACATGTCAGCTAGAACTGAGCAGAAGGCTTCTAATGAGTTTAGAAGCTGTCAACCTGTTGAGCATCAAAACAATCATAGTGGGCTTTTATTGGGGAATTCTAAACAAAATTAAAGACAACAATCCGAAAATAACTCAATTGATTCTATCCAATCGATCATGCACCCTCAATTCAGTCATCGGCATAGTCATCGGTATAGTCATCGGTGCACAGCTATATTAACGAGGTGCATAATTGCTAAGCGTGACCTTTACCATTGGCGTTTCACACTAACAATGCCTGTGGATGCTCAGGTTAAAGTGTTTGCGATCCCCAAGCCGGTACGGAAGAGATACCAATCCAAAGAC
The DNA here is from genome assembly GCA_022577695.1 of Wickerhamiella spandovensis. Lineage (NCBI taxonomy): Eukaryota > Fungi > Ascomycota > Dipodascomycetes > Dipodascales > Trichomonascaceae > Wickerhamiella > Wickerhamiella spandovensis. The sequence goes on along the minus strand of JAKIRT010000018.1, from coordinate 108,287 downwards.
TGGGACCTTAAAAACCCTCTTTTCCAATGCCGCCTAGTCGTGGCCGATGGCGAGGACGTGGACCCTCAGTATGAAGTGGAAGGCGCCCAACAATCGTCGACCGCGCTCCTGCTGCGCCTCTTAGACCCCTACGGCGAAGTCATTGCCACGGCGCCGTTCTACGGCGACATTGGCGCCACGCCCTGCTCGGATTCCAGCCAGCATTATGCGCTCATTGCCCGAAACGGCGACATCCGCGTCGTGCTCGGCATTGGCTTTGTGGACCGTAGCGATGCTTTCGACTTGGGCCTCGAGCTGCAAAACTTCACCCGCCGAAAGTTGGCCGAAGACCGCATCAGCTCGTCCTCCTGGGAGTCGCGTTTGGTTGCCGCCAAGGAACGGTCGGGCGCGGGCACGCCCCCCACCAACGGCTCCGACACCTCTACAAATGGCGCCGGCGCCACACTTGCGCCGGCATTGGCGCCGCCGGCCCCTTTCAAGTCGCGTTTTGCCGACGACTCGGAAGACGAGGATTCGACGATTCCTCTTAGAGACTTGCAGTCTTCCGAGCCCGACATCGAGCACTTTGAGGATACAATCGATGATGATTTCGGCGAGTTTGCTAGCGTGTAGTTATGATTTACGATTCTTTAGCATATGTGTCAGTAGTGAAATGATGAATACGGGAACCTTCGGGGGATAAAGTTGCGGCCGCGGGTATGTAACCGAACCTTAATTTCCCCCAGAAATGGTCCGATGGTTTAGTGGTATAATTCTCGCTTAGGGTGCGAGAGGTCCCGGGTTCAATTCCCGGTTGGACCCTTTTCTTTCTTTTTTACTTCCCTGAAAGCACATCCTAACAAGTCGATGGGTTTCGATGCCAGGCTCTCGATTTAGTTTAATTTTTACTACAAGGTAGTTTAGCTATGTTCAGTTATCTACAACGATCAGTACGCAGGACCAGGAGCATAAGTTAGTTCTCGCTTTTGGCGAGAGGGTTCGGCCGTTTCTCGATAGGAGCCCGCTGCTTGGGCTCGCGAGCAACAATGGGAGGCAGATCCTTGATTTTGTCCTCTGTGTAGAACTCCTTGCGCATGATGTCGACCTCCTCGCGGAACTTCTCAGTGGCCTCGGGAGTGCGGCAGATCTTCTTGACGTTCTGCTGGGTGATGTGGTCCAAAGGTACCTCTTGAGCCTCATGGCGAGCAACTACTCGGGCAGTCATGGCCTGACGCATGTCGCGTTTACCACCCACAAGTTCCAGGATCGACTGAGGAGCGTTGTCACCGACGCGGTTCTCGAGCTTGAGCACTCGGGTGTAGCCACCGGTGAAGTTCTTGTAGCGCTGGGCAATATCGTTCATCAGCTTGGGCATGATAATATCGGGCTTGTAGACGCTATTCATGAGCCGCTGCTTGGACTCGTTGGACAGGTTTTTCGGTGCGTTGCGTGCCTTGGTGATCAGCCGCTCGACAGCGGTCTGAGCCTCCTTGGCCTTGGCATGTGTGGTGATGATGCTTTCCTTTTCCAGGATCTGCGTGACCAGGTTCCGCAGCAGTGACGCCCGGTGTGTAGCGGTACGGTTTAATTTACGGTGGACCATGACCGGAGGTGAATTTTGTCAGCGTGAAATTTCAGTTATGAAAGCGGCCGGAGCTAGGCGGCCGGGGCAGCCGTTTTGGATTGTAAAGAGAGTAAGAATATTTCTTTTTCATTTGGCTACTACTATTTTTTGATCTATTTAAAGTCAAATTCACCAACCATTTTATCCATAGACTACTGATTGCCTAAACTGCAGTCTCTAGGATGCTATGGGGCCATTGGCTAACATTCCGCGTAGGACCTGACATAACATGGCTCGCATTTATGGCTTTGTGAGTGGTGTGGTTGCCGGCCTTTCGGCAGCATACCTGACTGCGCGCCAGTTCCGCCTGAACTCCGAGAAGGTTCGTGGCGAATTGCAGCTCTCGTCCAACTTTGCTCTGGGCCGGCCCGTGCTGACCCGTCCCTACACAGACCCCATTGACTTGGAAACCCGCAACTGGAAGGATACCGTGACCGATATGTGGAACGACGAGGTGATTCGCGGGGTAAACTGGCTCTATTCTTTGACCAAGGCATAGATTAAGAAATAAACTATTAGTTGAGACAAACTCACCCTATCCTAAACACCAACACATGCTACTCTCCTCTTTGCAACAGAGAGAGACGATACACAACAGAGAGACGAGACTACTCAGACTTGTCCGACTTTAGCTCGGGCTTGACATCTTTAACTTCGTGAATAGAATCAGTGATATCTTTGTTGACAAAGAACGCAACCACAGGCCCGATCAGAGCCAGGACGACGCCCAGAATGGCCTGGAGAATACCAAAGCCATAGCGAGGGCTGGTGCCCAGCATCGAGCTGCCGAGAACCCAGCCAATGGTATCTGTGTAGATGGTGTCTGAGCCGCGATCAAGGTACTTTTGGACGTGCAGAGCACATTCATCAGGAGCCAGCGGAGTGGACGAGCCTTCAATCTTCTTGGTGATTTCGGGCTTGGTGAGGTTCTCAACCTCAAAGCCCTCGGTCGCCATATTGCCAGGAAGAACATGCGACACTCTGATATTGTGCAGCAGACATTCTTGACGAACAATGTCCGACAAGTTGCGGATCGCGGCCTTGCCAGGAGCATAGCTGGAGTAGCCAATAAGCGGGAAAACAGCCACCACCGACGAGCAGTACACGAGATGACGGCGCTGATTGAACTTATCAGGAGCGTTTGCCATCACCTGCAGAGCGGCATGGCTAAAGAAAAGAGCCGTATCATAGACGGTTTTCATGCTCTGCTTAAGCTCCGTAGGACTCAATTGCAAAAACATGCCCGGGCGAGCGGCTCCTGCACAGCAAAATACAAGATCGGGGATCTCGCCAATAGTGCCGAAAGCATTGGCACATGCCTCGGGGTCTGCGACATCCGCGACAACATAGCGAATGGTCTGAGCTTCCGGGCTCGGGGATGGTCGGTGCTTCTCCAGCTCCTGGACTGCAGAAACCAGCTTCGACTTTGTGCGAGCAACAATCACCACATCGTGACCCTTTTGGACGTGCAGTTTAGCCAGCGAGGCGCCCAGCCCCTGTGAGCCACCTGAAATTACCACCAACATCGCTGCTGCTCCCAGGTCCAGCTGCCTCAGCTGCCTAAACGAGTCCAGCGCGCGCAGCTGCCTCAGCACCAGAGCCCAGCACCGGCGCCCAGGAGAGGCAGCTGACATGCGCTTTCTGGCACTAGTCGCACCGGCCCTGGCGGTCAAAAGCTACTTGTTCCGCAACTGCGACCAAAACCCGTTCTGCAACCGGAACCGTCATTACGAGCTGGAGGCCCAGCACCCGAATTTTGTTTCTCCGTATGCCATTGATGCCAAGACGGTCGAGCTGGCCGACGGCCACTTTTCGGCCGTCGTGATCAAGAGCGTGGGCTCGAAATCAATCGAATTGCCGCTGGTTATTGACATTGAAAGCGATAGCACCGTGCATATTGTACTGGACGAAACTGACCGTGTTGTGGACTCGAAACTCGTGACTGCAGACAGATACAGTCCCGAGGAGGCCGTGGATGCCAGCCAGGTGCGCAAGCCCGTGGCCAAAATCACTTCTAAATATGACCAAAATGGCGCCGAGATCACTTTTGGTGATAAAAGTACTTTGAAGATCGCGTTTGAGCCCGTGAAAATCACCCTCAGCCGCAACGGACAGGACCAGATTGTCCTGAACGACCGGCAGCTCCTGAACTTCGAGCATCTGCGCACTAAAGAGGACGGCGACACCGAGTCGAATCTATTTGAGTCTCAGGATGGCGCTTGGACCGACTCGTTTGACGGCAAGCATGACCACAAACTCAAGGGTCCCGAGTCCGTGGCTCTGGACGTCGATTTCGTGGGATACAAACATGTGTATGGTATTCCTGAGCATGCTGACCGGCTTAGTTTGAAGGATACAAACTCCGAGACGGGCCATAAAGACCCTTACCGGCTGTACAATGTGGATATCTTTGAGTACGAGACAGAGAGCACGCTCCCCATGTATGGCTCTATTCCGTTTATGGTTGCCAACAAGCCTGGCTCGGCCGCTGGTGTGCTGTGGTTGAATGCTGCTGATACCTACATTGATATTGCTCATGAGCAAATGTCCACCAACACGCACTGGATTTCCGAGAATGGCAAGTTGGACGTCTACCTGTTTGTGGGCGACACCCCTGCCGATGTGATTGAAGCCTACGGCCATGTCACCGGCATGACTGCGCTTCCTCAGGCGTTCTCGATTGGTTACCATCAGTGCCGCTGGAATTATAACAGTGCCGACGATGTTGTTAGCGTGAACGAGCAGTTTGACGAGGCCGGCATTCCCTATGATGTGATTTGGCTGGATATCGAGTATACTGTGCGCAAAAAGTACTTCACCTGGAACAAGGACACGTTCCCCGAGCCAGACGAGATGATGCGGATTCTCGATGCTGCCAAGCGCAAGCTGGTGGCCATTATCGATCCTCACATTCTCAAGGAAACCGGCTACCGTGTTTACGAGGGCATCACGTCGTCCAGTCTGGCCGTCAAGGACAGCCGTGGCAACCCGTTCGAGGGCCACTGTTGGCCCGGCAACTCCATCTGGATCGACCCGTTCAACCCCGAGGGCCGCAAGTACTGGGCGTCGCTGTTTGCGATGGGCGACGAGTTTGGCGGAAACGCCGACAACCTGCACATCTGGAACGACATGAACGAGCCGTCGGTGTTTTCGGGCCCCGAAACCACTGCTTTCAAGGACGTGATCCATCACGGCGGCTGGGAACACCGCGATATCCACAACATCTACGGCCAGCATCTCGTCAATGCCACCGTCGAAGGCATGCTTGACCGCTACAACCACGAGCAGCGACCGTTTGTGCTCACGCGCTCGTACTTTGCCGGCTCGCAGCGGCTCGCAGCCATGTGGACGGGCGACAATCAGGCGGAATGGGAGTACCTGCAGGCAGCCACCCCCATGATTCTCACCTCTGGTGTTGCTGGCATGCCGTTTGCCGGCGCTGATGTGGGCGGCTTCTTCCGCAACCCGGAGCCCGAACTGCTGGCCAGATGGTACCAAGCCGGAGCGTTCTACCCGTTCTTCCGCGGCCACGCCCATATTGATGCTCGTCGCCGCGAGCCCTACTTGCTGGACGAGCCGTACCAGTCTGCTGTCAAGCATGCTTTGGAGCTGCGGTATCGACTGCTGCCGACCTTCTACACGGCCTTTTATGATTCCAGCAAAACTTTGGCGCCGGTCATGCGTCCGCTGTTTTACGAGTTCCCCGATAATGAGGAGACTTATGCGATCGACGACCAGTTCTTTATTGGTGACGCCATCATGGCGAAGCCTGTTGTGCACGCCAACACCCAGGAGATCGACGTGTACTTGCCCAGCAACGACTTCTACTACGATCGTACCGGCAAGTCTCACCAAGGCCCTGCCACGATTTCGGTGCCCGTGGACCTGGAGACCATCCCGTTGTTTATCAAGGGCGGCACGATTCATGCTCGTCGGCAGCGGCCGCGGCGGTCGGCCGAGCTCATGGCCAACGATCCGTATACACTTGTTGTTGCTGTTGATGCGCATGGCCAAGCCAAGGGCCATCTGTACACGGACGACGGCATTTCATACGGCTACGAAAAGGGCGAGTACGTTCTCACGAACTTTGAGCTCAAAAACAGAAAAATCACCAACACCGTCGAGCACAGCGAGGGGCGCTTTGGCGACCTCACGATCGAGCGCATTCTCGTGCTGGGCGCGTCGGCCGAGCACGCTTCGGTCGGCAACAAGCTGCTGGGCGTCATGCCTGCTGCCGGTGGCTTCATCATCCGCAAGCCCGACGTCAAGATCGGCGAGGACTGGGTGATCTCTTTTTAGGCCCCGAAATAGAACCTCCTTTTGCCTCCCTGTAGAAACCTCTTGTTTTAACTCTGCGAGTAGTTCACCCTCCGCCTTTGGCGGTAGACACGGCACCATAAACCTCCGCCGTAAGGCGGCCCAGGGAGTGCGGGGGATTCTCCCCCGCAAAACATGCAGTTCTCTAATTTTCCCTTTTTTTTTTTCTTCGTTTATTTATCTATATGCACAACAAAGATCGGTAGTGTGGATTTTTGTGTTTTATTTAAATTAGTTGCAGTAGCGAGGCTCGTGTTATAACCCAGAGCGTCAGCCCCAGTGCCCAGTACGCGTGTCAGCATGACGATGCTCGAGGATAAATACATTGGCCTGGGGCTGGCGATTTCCAGTTCCCTGGCCATCGGCACGTCATTTATTATCACCAAAAAGGGCCTGATTGCCGCCCAGAATTCCGGCTTCCAGGGCGATGGCTACGAATACCTGCGCAACCCGCTGTGGTGGGCCGGCATGCTCACGATGGCCATTGGCGAGGTCGCCAACTTCGCGGCCTACACGTTTGCGCCGGCGATTCTGGTGACGCCGCTCGGGGCGTTGAGTGTGATTATCGGCGCTGTGTTGGCGGCGTTTTTCCTCAAAGAGGAGCTGGGCGTGCTGGGCAAGCTCGGGTGCGGTATCTGCTTAATTGGATCCCTGATCATCATTCTCCATGCTCCTCCGGACAAGGATGTGGATACCGTTGATGAGATCCTGAACTACGCCATGCAGCCCGGGTTCCTGCTGTATGCGACGCTGGTCAGCGTGTTTTCCGTGTACATGATCTACAAGGTGGCTCCGCGGTACGGCCGGCAGCATCCGATGATTTACATTTCCATCTGCTCGACGGTGGGGTCGATTTCCGTCATGTCCATCAAGGCGTTTGGCATTGCGCTGAAGCTCACTTTTGCCGGCAAAAACCAGTTCACGCATCCCAGCACCTATGTGTTTTTGATTGTTGTTGCCGTGTGCATTCTGACCCAGATGAACTACTTCAACAAGGCTCTGGACCAGTTTGATACGTCGATCGTCAACCCGCTGTACTATGTCACGTTCACGACCTGCACACTGTGCGCGTCGTTCATTCTCTTTGGCGGCTTCAACACCACCAACGCCGTCAACACCATCTCGCTCATTTGCGGCTTTGTTATTATTTTCACAGGCGTCTATCTCTTGAACCTCTCGCGCTCCGACGATATCCGCCATCTTTTGCCCAACAAGTCTTTGGAGGGTATGCCTATGGACAATACGGTTGCCGGTCTCCAGACCCGCCGCAGCATCCAGCTGCATCGTCGCTCCACTTCTCGCGGTGACTTTGAGCATGAAGATTCGTTTGGCCTGAGCTCTTTTGATGAGGGCGAGCGCCGCAATTCCGGCGACCGCAGAGCCCACGATGCGCTTCTTCAGCAGGCTTGAGCCCACGTCTAGGCTAGAAACCAGGCTAGATACCAGGCTAGATACTGGCTCGATACTGGCTAGATACCAGGAGAAACTGGCTAGAAACCGGCTCGAAGGAACTTACATTATAGCTATGATTCAGAGGTCAAATAAGGCACAATAAGTACACTACAGCACTAAGCATAAAGCAGCCCTAGGCAGACTAAACACTAAAGCAATCTAGATATCATCGATGTTAAGCTCCTCATCGTCTCCGTCGTCATCGTCATCGTTGTCAAACTCAAACATCTCCTCGTCGTCGGACGCAGCCTCGTTCTCGTTGATGTGGATGTTCTCGGGAAGCTCACCCTGGGCCTTGAGAGCACGGGCCTCCTCGGGGTGGTACTTGAGAATAACATCAGCCTGTTCGGGCTGGAACTCACGGATGGACACCAGAATAATATCGCCTTGCGAAATCCAGACCTTCTTGCGCATCTTGCCGCGGATATGGGCCATGCGAGTCTCGCCGTCAAAGCAAGACGCCTCAATACGGCCACTGCCCAGCATGCGCAGGACCTGGGCGTACTCCTGGCCTTCATCACGCAGCGTCAGTTCGCGCTTGAAGCCGGACATGTTCTTTCCGCGCCGTCTGTTCTTGCCGCCCTTTCCTTTTGATTTAGGCATTTTTTCAGTTACTCAGCTGCTGTGCCGAGTCCTTTTGCCTTGACTCCTTAGGCAGGTCTTAGGCAGCTGAAAATTAGGGAAAATTAGGCAGCCGCGAAATCGGTAAGCACCTGGGCCCCAGTCTAAGTTTCACTTACCCTCAGCCAGCGCAAAAACAAGCACAACAAAGCCTGTCACTTTGATCCAAATCTCAATCAGACACGCTGAATGGATTCCTTTGAAATAAGGCAGCAGTTTGTGAAAACAGTGCAAAGGCTGACGGCCTCGTCAAAGTCGCAGGATGGTGTGATCCAGTTCCTGTTAAAGTACCCCGAATATTCAGAGGATCTATACCGCAAGATCCTCGATGAGTTGAGCAGAGCTCCTCTGAATGTTCGCGTCAACATTATTTATCTACTGGACGTGCTGGCAGGCGTCTCGCTTTCCCACAATCTACCTTTCCACCACTGGATCGCGACAGACCTGCCCAAAATCATGGATCTGTCGGTGCCTACCATGACGGCGGCACTTGCCAACGTTGCTGATGCTGAAGCCGTGGCCCAGCAGCTCGTCCACAAGCGGGTGATTTCCCCGGAAGTGCTGCCCAAAGTCAAGGAACATCTCGCTAAAAAGGCGGCCTACATCAAGTCGAAAAGAGTCCCTACAGAGCCGGAGCTCTCTAGAGAAGAGATCTTAAGAAGGATGGAAGAGGACCGCGAGCGCACCAAAAAGGTCAAGGAAAGGGCGTGGGCCGTGGACATGTCAACTTCGGACGAGTTCAATGCTCTTTGGAGCCAGGACCTGGTCCTCACCGAGCTCGACTATGAGCAGATGAATGAAAACAACGAGATTGCCAAAGAATCGAAACTCGGGGTATTCTTATGACCTCAACAACTTGAACCACCCTTTGCAGGCAGAGGCTGGTATACAGAGGTTGTCCTATCTTGGACACTCACCCCCCTACACAACATAGTCACTTACAAGATCTTAATTGAAAAATGCATAAAGTTACTAACTAACGTCAAAGAGAGATTCTTGAAGAAGCAAGGCAACTTCTGGTATCTAGCTAACTAGCTTCCTGGCAACCCCTTGGGGGCTTCCAGGCAACCCTTGGGGGGCCCACCTCTGCTGAGGGCAGCAGAGATATAGCTAAACGAGGAAAAAACGACTGTACTAATAAATAATCAAAAAGGCGAAAACTCGCCCTTGAGAATGCGCTCCTCATCTTGAGAGGGCTTGCGGTAAAGCAAAGGTCCGAGATTGGGCTGCATGCCGCCCGAAACTGAACCACGGCGGGCACGCGCAAACAAGCCAGAGCTATCAATGGGGCTAGAAGGCGAGCCGTCGCTGGATGCTACTGAATCAGATCGGCTACGCATCTTAGGAATGGCCACTGGCTCTGTGCCAGCAGGCCCGTGCATAGAAGAACCTATAGCAGAGCCCATAGAAGGGTTCCAGCCAAACGAGAACGAGCGCTTGCGCTTCTCGGGGATGTTGGTAGAGGGGCTAAGGGGGATATCGGAGACCATTGATGCTAAGGTAGTCGCTAATAGAGATGCAGGGGTAGGAAAGTTCAGGAACAAGTTCGGAGAAGCGGGAGGGGGTTGGCCAGCGTTATATAGTGATTGGGGCTGGGGCAGGGAACAATGGTTGCATCATTTGCGGGGTCAGGGTTTGCGGAGGGTGCGTGCCCCTGCATGTGAGCGAAGGTGGCGAGATACCCACATTCCGCAAGGTCCGGGCAAACCAGGTCCGAGGATTCTGAAGGCAGGATCAAGTTAAGGATTTTTGCATCAGCAATAGCTACGAAAAAATTATATTCAATTGGCCCCTCCTACTGCTGATAAGAGAGGGGGTGGGGCATCGCGTGGTCGACCCCGTGACCCCGTGACCCTCCATGGCCCTACCCCACATTATGCACGACCAATGCCCATGACGCAGCGATGCAGATTGATCGGGCATGCACCCCCTATTAAACCCTGCAGCTATTTGGAACTAATGGTCTGCAGGAGAGTAAGCAATGCATTCAGACCCTCGACCATGCACTGAGCAAGTGTGGGGTGTTTCCCCAGGATCATCGTCACCAGCTCATCCACCTTGCCCGACGCCTTTTGCCGTTCACACCAGGTGTAAATCACATCATCGGCGTCTGTGGCCAGCGCCTGATTAGCCAGCAGCATAAACCCAATCTCGCCGGGCACCTGACTCAAGACCTTTTGGTAAGCCTGCAGCCGCTGGGTGCTCAGCTCATTGGTATAGATGATCAGCTGGTTGTGGTCCAGCCGGCATCGCACGCCGTTTTTAGAAAACGTATCGTTGATCAAACTCACATACTCGCCAATCGTAGTTAGTTCGCGCTCGCCGTGCTCGGTCACTTGCTTGCCAAACTCAACCACAATCGTGGATTCGTGCACAGCAACCCGGCTCAGCAGCACCCGTTCCTCCATACTCTTTAACAAAGGCCCGATCTCTTGCTGCCAGTCGTTGTTGTCGGAATGTCCGACTTCATGCCACTCGTCGCTTTCAGTGCCGGCATACCGGATGTATTTGCCCGACTCGGCAATCAAGCCCACCGATGGAAGCTGCCGGTAGACCCGGTCCATGTAGGCACACGACTCGGGGCTAGAGACATAGATAATATTCAAGGGGTCGCTCAGCAGCGCATTCAACACAAACGAGATGCGCGACGAGTAATAAGAAGAAGAGCTGTGGGCCAGCGGCGGCCGACCAGTAGCCCGATTACTGCCCAAAGGACGGGGAGGAGGCGTGTCTGTGTCCGAAGCAGAGTCGCTGATGCCGGCAGTGTTGCGGCGGAACTCGCGCGAGTTGGCGCCGGCATCCAAAAAGAATAGGCGATGCTTTTGGCCGACTCCGCGATAATATGCCGTGATCTTGGGAAGATCCGGCTTGGCAATACTAAGTGTTTGGTCCAGCTGCCATGCCTCGGTGATCGCACTTACGCACAAAGCAACCCACGCACTACCGGTATGAGCGGAGATATACTGCCGTAAGTCTTCCCAGCGCTGCGTCTTTTCCTCTTTGGACATATCCAGGGCCTCATAAAACGCATTGGCAACTTTCTTGCGGTCCCAGGGGTTTATAAGAATAGCATCATCGCCAAACACCGACGCAGAGCCGGTGAACTCGCTGAGAATGACAGGCCCGACATGCTCTTTGTTGTTGCAAAACACAAACTCATGGCACGTAAGGTTCATGCCGTCCCGCAGGGCGGTGATGCAAAACGCATCCGCCTCGCCAATCAACGCCAGATACTGCTCATAAACAATGTCTTGTCGCAGTAAAACAACCGGCTGAATGCCGGCGGCAAGATCGCCGTAGCGCGAGTTGATAGTATCGGCGATACTTTCTAGATCGGTCTCGGTCTCATCGCTACCCACCGACGATAAACAAACCTGGATAAGCACAGCATCCGCAACCCATTCAGGGTGTTGCGCGAGAAACCGCTCAAACGCGAGCAGCTTCTGGCTCAGACCGCGCGTGCTGTCGACCTTGTCGCGGGCCACAATCAGCTTCTGAGTGGGCCAACGGGCTCTGATTTTGCGGCGATGGTCCAGCACCGCCGGCTCGTGGATAAGCTTGGTGAGCCGCTCGGGGTCGACGCCAATGGCACAGGCAACAATCTCGACGTCGCGCTCGTCGGTCTCGACCCGGCCCGCACTAGTGTCCACGGCAAGAATACGAGCAGCGGTCATCATGAAATGTTGTACATACTCTTCGATTTGGAATCCAATGATATTGGACGCAAGCATGCCTTTAAGAAGATCAGCGCGGTAGGCCAGGCATCGAAACACCTCCGAAGTAGGGAACGAAACGTGCATAAAGAAGCCAATCGGCGCGTCTGGCAGGCGGCGTCGCACAAACATAGGCACCAGCATCAAATGGTAGTCGTGAATCCAAATGGTATCGCCTTGTGTGTAGGCAGAAACCACTTTATCCGCAAACGCCTTGTTGACAGCCACATAATCCCCCCACGAGTGGTCTTCATAGGCCTTGGAAAGCGGAATCTCAGGCACCTGACAGTGGAAAGTAGGCCAAAGCATTTCCTTGCAGTAATTGTCATAGTGACCAACGCGGACGCTATCACTAACATATACAGGCTCGCATGATTTTGCGGCCAGCTCCTCGGAGATCTTGAGCTTGACGGTGTTGGGCAGTACATCGGTAGGCGTGCCGAGCTGGCCCACCCATTTCACGTCGCCAATGGCTCCAATTTCCTGGGCCCGGTGAATGGCATTGTAAAGGCCACCATTTCCGCCGGTTTGAGGCACAATGTCCCATTTGCGGCAGGAGAATGCGGGCGTAGAGCCGCTCCAAGAAAGGGTCCGGCTGCGCACGCGAGTCGCACGAGTGCGTGACCGTGAGCTTGCAGGCGATTTCGACGATCCTCGAGAAGACGTAGAGGTTGCACGGCCATGTGCGGGCCGATCTTTACGATCTTTACGTTCTTCTTGGCCAGAATCTGCAGAATCTACAGCACCCACAGAACCAATTACTTTCCCCTGAGACTGCCGAGCAGCTGTACTCAGACACACCTCGGTTTCCGGCACTCGCAGCTCGCTTTTTGCCTGGTCCATACCTCCAACGATCTTTCCTTCATCCAAAGGACCGCCCTTTTCAGGAACAGGAGTCTTCTTTCTGGAGATCTCCATGTTCACCGACATGGGCTGGTTCTTGAGCAATGGCTTGCGGGTGTCTACAATGCTTTTGTTGGGCATTGGCGAAATGGTTCGGGACGGAGGCTGGGTTGCATTTCGATGGTCTTCGGCAAAGTCAAAAGGCACTTCGGGGCCCTCTGGTTCCTGCTTTTCTGCAGACGGCAAAAGCGAATTGCGATTCTGATCCTCAGTGATTGAAGGAGTATTATCGTTATGGTCCGAGTCTAGCTCGAACTCTACCGTCAATGGTAAGTTTAACGCAGCGACAATCAACATCGCTTAGCCAGTACGCTCAGTCAGACTCAGTAAAGTCGCCTGGGTGCTCACTCAGCTTGCTGCTACCATAGCTTTCTCACACCACTTATGCAGCGTCTCATCAGACTGCACGTCCACCACAGCCCCGAACGTCCAGCAAAAAAACAACGAAAAACAGCTAAAACTAAATTTCCAATAGCCTAAAAAAATTGCCTTTGGTCTTGGCAAATAAGGGGCAAACTTTCTCGGTAACTTTAACCGAATACACTAATATCGTGTGAAACCTCATCCCTGCGTGCTAGCTAATCACGGTGTCGCGAGATATCCCTCTCCAGCCCTTATCGCGGTCATCGTCGAAAAATCAGCGGATGAAGTTCAGCTCAACCCTACAATTTAATGCCGTTCCGGAATGGCGGTCCGAATATATCGACTACGAGTCGTTGAAGAAGCTCACCTACAACCTGGAAAAGGCGAGCTTGACCCGGCCCGGCGGTGAGGAATCGGCAGCCCTCATCACCAGCGATCCCGAGCCTGTATTCGTGAAAGCTCTGGATCGTGAGCTCAAGAAGATTGATTCGTTCTACCAAAAGACAGAGGCCCAGCTGTTTGAGCGCGACGATCTGCTTTTGCACAAATTCCATCAATTTGAAGCGGCCGCCCAACAAGGAATCGTCCGTCAGGATGGTGCCTCCGAGAGCTCTGACGACGAGGCCGCCAACGCCAGCACCGCTGGACCCTCCACAGCCGCGCAGGTAGTGCCGCCATCGCCGGGCCGCCGCCGCCGGTCGTCGTCGGTGTCGATGCCGCAAGAAACAACCTACCAACGCATCACCCTCAAGCGAGAGATCGTGTCGGCGTTTGTTTCCCTTAGCGAGCTGGAATCCTACGTCGATCTAAACCGCACCGGTTTCCGCAAGGCCCTGAAAAAGTTCGACAAGACCCTAGGAACCTCGCTTTTGCAGACCTACACCCGCGACACCCTCGAGCAGTCCTACGTGTTTGGCCAGCTCTCGCACGAGCAGCTCGGAGCCCGCATTGACCGCCTTGTGGAAGAGTATGCGGATCTGCTGTACGACGGTGACACCGACGCCGCGCTTAGTGCCCTCAAGGGCTACCTGCGCGAGCACGTGGTCTGGGAACGCAACACTGTTTGGCGTGATATGATCGGCATGGAACGTCGGTCGCAGGGTGTCTCTGCTCCTCAGAACAAGGAGGTGGTGCCCAAGACCACTGTCTCGGTCTTTGGAGTCCATATCCCGCGCATTCTCGTCCAGCCCGCTCCCTTTAGATTGATTGGCATCTTTGCCGTTTTCCTGCTCATTGTGGGCATCCAGCCGCTTGAGTCGCGGCCCCAGTCAAACTGTCTTGCTGTTGTGATCACCGCGTCACTGTTGTGGGCAACCGAGTCACTGCCTTTATTCGTCACGTCGCTGCTGGTTCCCCTGCTGATTGTGGTGCTGCGCGTGCCCGTCAACAAGCATGGCCACCCGCTGGAGGCCAAGGACGCTGCCGCATTTGTTTTTGCCAAAATGTGGTCGCCGGTCATCACGGTGCTGCTGGGAGGCTTCACGCTGGCGGCGGCGCTTTCCAAGTATAATATCGCGAAAGCAATGGCCACCATGATTCTGTCGCGCGCCGGCTCGAACCCGCGTATCATTGTGCTCGTGCTCATGTTTGTGGCTGCATTCATGTGCATGTGGATCAGTAACGTTGCGGCGCCCGTGCTGCTGTTTTCGGTCGCCCAGCCGCTGCTGCGCACGCTGCCCACGGGCGACGGCTTTGGCAAGGCCATCATTCTCGGTATTGCTTTGGCATCGAATATCGGCGGCATGATGTCGCCTATTGCCAGTCCGCAGAACATTATTGCCCTACAAAACATGACGCCTGAACCGTCGTGGGGCGAGTGGTTTTTGGTGGTGTTGCCGGTCGCCATCATTGGCATCATTTTGGTGTGGCTGCTGCTGATCGTCACGTTCCCGCCGTCTTCGGAAACAACCACCATGGGCCATATCAGGGGCACTTCTGACAAGTTCACTTTTGTTCACTACTACATTCTGGCCGTTACTTTCTTGACTATCGTCCTGTGGTGCTTGGCCCACCAGCTGGAGCCTTACTTTGGCGACATGGGCATTCTTGCTCTTGTTCCCATTGTCTTGCTTTTCGGTCCTGGCATTCTCTCGGGCGCGGACTTTAATAACTTCTTGTGGACGATTATTGCTCTGGCCATGGGCGGTGTGGCCATGGGCAAGGCCGTCGAGTCGTGCGGTCTTTTGGCAACCGCTGCCACGCATATCGAGGTGCAAATCCGCGACCTGAGTCTGTTTTCGATCTGCCTTGTGTTTGGCTTCATGATTCTGGTTGTCGCGACTTTCATTTCCCACACCGTCGCCGCCCTGATTGTGCTGCCGCTGGTCAAGTCCATTGGCGAGCAGATGGAGGATCCCCATCCTCGCGTGCTGGTCATGATCGCCGCTCTGCTGTGCTCGGGAGCCATGGGCCTGCCCACATCGGGCTTCCCCAACGTCACAGCCATCTGCATGACCGACGAGCTCGGCAATCCCTACCTCACTGTCTCGGACTTCATCACCCGCGGTGTCCCCAGCTCGGTGATTGTCTACGGTGTGGTTATTTTGGTAGGCTACCCTCTATCCCGCTGGGTGGGATTCTAGTAAACATAATTTGTAGAAATTTTTCATACCTCTCCTGCTGGGCCGTGTATTTTCACGGGGGAATCCCCCGCACCCATGAGCCGCCTTACGGTGGAGGTTGTCCCTTCACTGCAGAGGGTGAACTAGAAACAACGTGTGATTTAGAACATCCCGCATTCAGCTCGCAAAGTCTCCGCCGTAAGGCGGCTCCGGGGTGCGGGAGATTCCTCCGCGAATATACCGCCAAATAGCCCAGATACACGAACGTTTCAAGGCTTCGTGGCAAGGCGGCCCGGGGACTCCCCGCGAGAACATGGCGGTCTCGTCTTTGAAGTAGAAGGAAGGGAACAGAAACAATATGATATTCGAGAACGCTAAGGTCTATGTATAGTGAGGCAGTCTACCAAGAGTCAACCTTCATGGTGCCCTTTTCGATGACGTTTTGCTGCATCTTGAAAACAGCAGAAAGCACCTGAGGCTCGTGCATGCTCTTGGTCTTCATGCAGTACTTCTCAGCATAGTTGACGTAGTCCAGCATCTGGTCCTTGTAGTCGGGGTGAACGCAGTTGTTGATGATCTCGCGCGAACGCTCGCGAGGAGCAAGACCACGCAGATCGGCCAGACCCTGCTCAGTGACGATCACATCGAGGTCGTGCTCGGTCTGATCAACGTGGGTGGCCATAGGCACAATGCACGAGATACCGGTGGGGTCAGTCTTGGTCTTGCGGGCCGAGGGGGTGTGCATAATGGAGAGCTTCGAGTTACGCAAGAAGTCGGCAGAACCGCCCAGACCGTTGAGCATGCGCGAGCCGTTGACGCAGGTGGAGTTGGCCTGGCCGTAGATGTCAACCTCGACAGGAGTGTTCATGGCAATGCAGCCCAAGCGGCGGATGATCTCGGGGTGGTTGGAGATGGCCTGCGAGCGCAGCAGAATCTTCTTGCTGAAAGTGTCCCAGTCGTTGAAGAAACGGTCGAAACCCTTCTGGGTCAGACGGATGGAAGTGGAGGTAGCAAAGTTGAGCTTGCCGTTCTCCAAAAAGTCCAGGAACGAGTCTTGGAACACCTCGGTCCAGACATCAAGGTTCTCAAACTTGGAGGTAGCAAGACCCTCCACAACAGCATTGGCAATGTTACCAATACCGCTCTGAAGAGGCAGCAGGTTCTCGGGCAAGCGGCCAGCCTTGACTTCCTGCTCAAAGAACTCCACGAGGTGGCCAGCAATGGCCTTGGACATGGCATCGCTAGGAGTGTTGTCGGGCACGCTGTCGCGAGCATTCGACTCGACAATGGCCAGAACCTTGCTGGGATCAATGGGCATGGTGGTGGTACCAAAGCGATCCCAGACATTGGCGACGGGGTACGCGGTACGGTAAGGAGGAGACACGGGCATGTTGATGTCGTGCAGACCCTCGAACGAGGGCAGCGATGTGTTGACCTCAATGATCAGGTTCTCGGCAACCGTGGCCAGCTCGGGAGCAGCACCGACGGAAGGACCAAGAATCAGATGGCCGTGCTCATCAATGCCGGTGGCCTCGATCAGGGCAACATCAATGGTGTTGGGGTTGCCCACGCGGTTCTTGGTATAGAAACCGTAAGTCAGGTCCTGAGGAACCATACTCAAGTGCTTGTCGAAGAACAGCGTAGTGCCGTCATTGATGGCCCTTTGAATGGGCTTGCCGACCTGGTGAGGAGTGCGACGCTTGAGCATGCCCAGCTCGGCCCAGTGACCCTCCACATCGGTATCGGTAGACGCACCGGTGATAAGATTGAACCGCATCTTGTGTTGCAGGTTGTTGGCCTCGACGTGCTTGGCCAACGCGGTGGGGATCACCTTGGGGCCGCCGACGCCGGTGAAACCGGACCAGCCCATCCACTGATCGTCCTTGAAAAAGGGAAGAACCTCCTCGACAGTGCGGAGTTTCGACAGGATTTGCGGGTTTCGCACACGCTCTTTAAGAATAGAACTCATTGGACACGAGGGATTACGCAGATTGGCCGACTAGCGGCCTTTATACTATGGGTTATGTCACACCCTGCAGGTTTCCTGCAGCTCCGAACTTGCGCATTTGTTGGGGTAGGGGCCAATCACCCCCGGACACTGCCCATGCAGGAAAAACCGGGGTTGGCTATGGGGGAAGATCGCCCCATTTCCGGCTGCTGCCAAACTGCCTGCGAATTTCGTATCTGGAAAAGTCCAAACCGCCTACCCGGCCGCCTTTCACCGTGCTTCGGACAAACCGGAAGCTACCATCTGGCGGAAAAATAGATATGACGTCGACGCGCAGGGAGGAACCCGCGGATCATTGGGAATCCTCGCAGCCCGAATCCACATATTCTGCCAATAGGACGGATATATTTCGAGCCCCGCCATTTCGTTGACATTTTATTACGCCGTTGTTTCACAAATCGCACATTTTTCCGAATAAACCTCGTTTTCGATGTGCGTATTCTGGGCAGGTCTGTCATGTTGGAACCCCTTCTCCAGCTTGGCCCGCTAACATTCTCCCCACACACCCAGCATGAAACGCGTGGAATCTATGCTATACCCATTGAGTCAACTCCACAAATGAATCGATGGGTCCACCAAGCAGATCTTGGGCCCCACATATATTTGTATGCCCTGCATGAAAAATGTCCTGGCCCCTCTTTTCTGGTCCCTGCACGATCGAACACCGCGCATCCCCAGAAATGCTTACTGGCCGCCAATAAGCGAGCGCATACGTAAAAGACAGTGACTCTATCTGCAGGGTTAGGACAACATGGCATAAACTCTGGAATCGGCGCTGACTGGGAAAAATGCCAAGCCCGGGGATTGGCTAACCTACTTTTGCCGGTATGCCCAGACACAGTCAGACCCAAGCAGGGGCTTATCCCTGCCCAAAGACCCCAAATCCCATGCAAGGTTACCAGTATATTACTGAGCCCTGAAAAATTACTCCAGAATTTGGAGCAAAAACAGTACAAACAAATGCAATTGCAGCCAATAATTTTAGTGGCACTGACAATAGTATGGGTATTTGTTATGGCATTAGTGAAACTTAGAGGAGATCTTTCATGGATCCAAAGATACCTTCCGTTTCTAAAAGATAAGACATCGGTGGATGTTTCTCGCAACGATATCGTCGCTGCTATTGCTGTAATTCAACAGTACGAATCGGCTGCAAGCTCCATTGTTGCCAGACGCAAAAAGCTTTACTTCCGCATGACTAGGAGCCATCAAGACGAGGCTATCACTACCTACAAACGCTACAACAAGGTCCAGGGTCTTATTTCTGAAAATGCTATTATTATGAAGGCACTGGCTCACCATGCGATCCAACAATATGCCATTGGATCTATGGAATTGGCTTGTGCCACCCCTGCATCCACTTACTCTGTTCTTGACATTCTCAATCACTATACTCGCGACTACTCCAAGCTCTCTGCAACGTCTCGAAAACAGCTTTTTGAACCTATCTTATCTCGCTTGAAGAAAGTTGCTCCTGAAAACTCGAATATTCTTGTTCCAGGTGCTGGAGTCGGTGCACTTGCGTCCGAGATTGCCGCTCTGAACCACAAGGTGGATGCCGTCGAGTTCTCGGCAACTATGCATCTCGCTGCGTTGTTTGCGAACCAAGCAAAGACGTACAAGTTTTACCCTTTTTTGCTGGACTTTTCCCATCTTGCCAAAGCCTCGGATCAGACATTGGAAACTGCGCTTCAATTCCATCCTTCGGCAGCAAAAAACTACTTTGCAGACTTTCTCAAGTTCGACAAGGGCTACAAATATGACGCCATTGTCACTCTATTTTTCGTGGACACGGCTGAGTGCATTCTCGATTATATTAACCGCATCGAAACGATGCTTGCACCAGGAGGCACTTGGATCAACTATGGGCCCCTTAAATGGGGAACCGCTGCCCGCGTGGAGTTTTCTATGGACGAGCTGCTTGATGTTCTCAGAGCCCGAGGCTGGAAACTGCAGGACGAGTTTGAAGGCTCCAATCGGTATAGCGGATACACCGGGAGCATGTGGGACGCACAGTACCGTCTCAAAGGCTGGCAAGCGACTCGGCCCAAATTACCTATTTATTAATTCGTTTCGTATTTGAGATACTAACACTAAGAGGTATACTGTTTAAGCTTGATGTTGTAGGTTCCAAGAACAGGCCGATGGTCCGATTCCTTGGCACTGCTGGTGGTGTAGCTGGTACACTGGACCGTCGTTCCGCGGTAAAGGATGCGGTCACACCACGAGGGAATGCGTTTTTTATCGCTCGTGTCGTAGAAGTCTGTACCTCTGTCAAACTTGTAGGTTGGTGCAAACGAAATCGGTGCTTCTTGGAATCCGGTCAAGACAAACATCGGGTTCTTGCTTAGCTGGCCCGCCAGCTGGTCGTGATGGTACAATTGGGGCCACGACTGGGTCTTGATCATATTGACGGCCAGTTCTCGAGTAGTATTAATCCGATAGTTTGTGTCACCAAAGAAGAAACAGTACTCATGATCCATGGGCCGCGACCCGTCGCCGCCCGTAGAGGCAGAGTATCCCGAAACCTCTGCAATGGGGGACTTCATAACAGTCTCGGCATCACGATTGCGCTGAACAATCGAAGTGTGGCCGGCAGCAAGGTGGACATTCACAAAGCAGAGGGTGCTGTCGAATACTCGCATGCGGATGATCACGCCGCCTTTGTTGCCGTGTAAACCACCCAGTCCTGTCTTTACAACACAGGCCTGTACATCCTGAGTATGTTTGATGAGCTCCTTCTTCATAAACACACACGCGTACAAGCCCACCATGGACTTGGCAGCAATGCAGTCGTAGTCCGGGCCGAGGCAGGTGCGAGCATACTGCTTCCAAGCCGTATAAACGCTGTCATTATCAGTGTTGTCGTTGGGGCCAAGGATCGATTTTGCCGACTTGGCTTTGTTGTCGAGATCCACAACCTCTTGCAACCCAACAACAAAGATGTCCGGCATGTTCAGACGTTCGTAGATGGCATCCTGGTTGACCTGCGACACGGGCAACGACGCCACGTTCCAACTAAACACTTGAATGGAGATATCGTGGTACGAAGCGTTGGCATCCCGTTCCTGTTGCAGCCGCTGAGCCCGCATATCCTGCTTTAGTCCCGATTCCCACGCACCAATTTCTGCGGTAGAGCCGCTAAGCACGAGGTTCGGAGTTTCCAGGCCACTCAGGCAAGTTACGGGACCATTATGAGCTGGCCAGCGCTTGAGAAGCCGTACTGACTCGTCATTGATCTCCAAAACAAGAATATTGCCGTTGCGCAAGCCCACCCAGAACAGCGTGCCCACACGATCAATGCATGTTACGGCAGAGATTCCGACGTTGATGGTGTATGCAATTTCCAAGTCCTTGATCACGCACAATGTTCCGTCATTACGTCCAAACACAGCCACATCTTCAGCAGCATAGCCTGCGCTATATTCGCCTACAGTCGATGAGGTCTTGTCAGAAGGATCTGTTAGCGTAGCAATCAGAAAGGGGCCCACCGCATGGAAAGGATCATAGACCTGCAGAGTACGGCCCCTGCCAACATACAAATACGGCGCACAATAAGCAGCCGCCTTGACGTTTGGACCAACGCGGTATGACTGAGGCTGCTCGACAAGTGAGATATCCGTCCAGGCATTTAGTTTTCCCTCTGAGCTCAGGGTCAACGCACCGTGAACGTCCGAGAAAACATGCGTGATAGGCTTGGTATGGGTCGAGGTCACCTTGCGAGTCTGCACGGCGCCCAGAGGATCGAAAGCGACTACGTGACCGGTCTTGGTTCCTGCCATGACCAGCTCACCGACCTGGGCCGACGCAGAGACTCCATCTTGCGGAGCATACAGAGGCTTAAACGTTTCTGTGTCAAAGACGGAAAAGGTGTTGCCAGCAATACAGATATACTGAGGGCCCATATAAATGTCCCCAATAGTTTTTTTGTCCTCCACACCTGGTCCTTCCGAAAGAGGCGGCCGGCTGTTGACCTGCGACATATCCAGTACTCGCTTAAGAGTCTCTTTGAGGGACCGAGTGGCGCCTCTAGCCAATGGAGGAGGTGCAAAGATGCTGGGAGTAGTTGTTTCTGCCGTCTGAGTGCTTTTTCTCGGAGCTGGAGCAGCTGGAGCCGCAGGAGACCGTCGTGGAGGCGGCGGTGGTGTCTCTCTGACGGGGCAAGTTCCCTGAGATACTGCCGCCACAACAGGAACAGACGAAGACACGGTTATATGGGGCTCTTCACCTCGATACGGAACAAATCCAGGCGGAGGTGCGAACTTCGAGGCCACAGACGCCCGCGAGCTATTGTCTGCTACTCCATAGATGCTCGAGGACGCCGAGCCATTCTGGAAGCTGCTGGTAAGTGAGGTTGTGCTGGAATTGACCGAAACAGGCGGAGGATTGCCGTAGATAGGTATGCTGTTGGTTGAAGGGTTGCGTTCCAGCGGTGGAGGAGCTCCATAAGGAGTGCTAGAAGCGGATGAAGCAGCAGGCGAAGCAGAAGAAGAGACAGCAGGCGAAGCAGCCAAAGAGACAGCAGGAGAATCATGTTGTTCAAACATAGGCTGGCTCAAGGGAGGAGGTGCTCCGTACGGCTGTGGAGAAACCTTTTGGGGAGAGACACTGGGCCGGGGCGGCAGAGGAGGTCTACTTGGTAGCGCAGGAGGAGTAGCCTTCAGCTGGTCGGCATTATTTAGCTCAATTGAGGTATCATTCACTGCTAAAAGCTTGATATCCAGGCTGCTCACCGAGGGTGACGGTGACACCTGGTTGCTGGCCGGCTCCACAGACGAAGCAGCATCATTGGTAGCGTCCGGAGCAGATTTGTCGCTCACTATTCGCTTGCGAATATGTTGAGGAAGCTGAGGTTTCTTGCCCAAGGCATGGACCGGTTTTGGACCTTCCAAGTCTCGAGACATGCCTCAGTGGTACTGTTTGTAGGCTCAGACGACAGTCGGTTATTAAGGCCCGCCCAAACCGTGCCTTGCATGAATATATGCGATTAAATATTCAATTACGTCAAGTACATAGAAACGCGAGGCTATAGACGTGAATAAATGCCGTACAGAGCTAGATATGGCCTTTAAGCTATCGCATGCCAAGACGAGCAGCCTTGAAGCGGCTCATTTTAGTGGGGTTGCCGTCCTGGTCCACGGGCTCAGTCTCTTGGTCATTATCAGTCTTGACATAGCCGCCTGCTTTGTAGATCAGTTTCTGGCGCAGCCGCTGGTAGTCTTGGCGGATTTCGTTCATGTCTTGGGCCGACTCCGACATATGCTCAGACGGCCCAGCCGCCGCGTCTCGCTCGGCCACAGCCCCCATGACGGGCCGGCTGTCCGTTCGAGGACGATTAGGCGTTTCCTCGGGCGCATCATAGTCGTCCATATCATCATGTAAATCCAAGAACTGGTCGTCGGGAATGGTGGCTTCGTCAAAGTACTTTAATGCATCGTCTTGTAGATCGGATATCTTGGGCGCGTCCTCGTCACGCACATCTCCAGTGCCCGCAAAACGAGGGTCAACAGTCGGTACTTTAGGACTGGGGATCTTTTCCGCCCGCGGCTTGGTGTCAGGAACTTGGTACCGCCGGCTGTAAGGTTGAGAGCCTGAGGTGTTAGGGGGAGGTCTGCGTTCATTAAAGATGGAACTTGGCCGCTCAATGACCTCAGAAACACGCTCTGGGTCACCCTTTACCGGGTTAACATCCTTTTCCTGAACAGTTGAAGTCACAGGACGCTCCTGGACACTGGACACTGCCGGACGTTCCTGGACACTGGAAACCGCCGGACGTTCCTGGACGTCCGACAGAGCGCTTTCGTCAGACATCTTATCGTCCTCTTGAGCCTCCTTTACATTCTGTCCTTTCCCAAGCTGCTGCTTGAAGCGAGATACCTTGGGCGGCGGATCGATGCGGCCCTTGCGCTCGTCGCTGCTGGTTTCAAACTCATGCACGTCCAGGGAGTTGGAGAACCGAACTGACTTCTTGCCCGGCTCCTTCGGGGCTTCCTTTACTTCAGCCGGCTTCGTGGAGGGTTTCTGTGTCTGCTTGCTGCTGTCCTTGGAAGCAAACTGACACCTAAGAAGATCGTTGATGCGGCTATTTTGAGGGAACATGGAACCGCGAGTTCGTCCGAATTCGTCCTCATCACTTTCTTCGTCTTCGTCCTCATCGTCATCTTCAAAATCAAGGTGATCAAGTTCTTGCGCCATATCTTCGTCGCTTCCTTGAAGATCGTCCATCTCCTCCTGGAGCAGTTGGAGCTCAAGCATATCCTCTCGTGATACGCCATGCACAGTCTCCGTTCCGATACGTTCTTCAGGAGTCATCTCTTTGGGTGCAGCGGGTGCAGAGGGCGCAGATTGGGGCACAACTTGGGGTACCGATTTCGACGGCTCAGGAGACTCGGAAGGTAGTTCAGTGATACGAGAGTCACTAGAGGCTCTAAGAATAGGCTTTGGGCCCGGCTTTGGGCCCGGCTTTGTGCTCTTGAGAGCAGACTTGGGAACGCCCTTGGAAGCCTCCGAAGGACCAGGACCAGACTTTAAGGCATGAGGAGTAGCAATTGGGTGCCCCTCAGGAGCCTTTGGTACTGCATGAGGATGCGCATTGGGTTTATGTTTGAGAGCATCCTGTTCTTTGTCCTTTAGTTGCTGCTGTTCGAACTTTTGTCGCATCTGCTCCAAGGCGTTACCATGACGCTCCACCGTGGAATTGACAACATTTCCGTCCTCGTCGAGCTCCTCCATGATTTCCATCATCGGTAGACCCTCTTCATTCACTCCATGGGTTTCCTGGATGCTGGCGAGCTCGTATGCCAGGGTCTTTCGACGACGTTCGATAAAATCAATGGCTCGATCCAGCGGGAGATCAGCAAAATAGCCATCGCCCAAATAGACGGTTACTTTTCCATCGCGGACGACATTCTGAGGATCGCTTTGTAGCATTGAGCTGAGCATTGTGTACTCGTCCAAGCGAGCTTTGACTGCCGCTAACCGATCCATGGTGAACAGATTCAGAAAGTTACGCTTTTAGTCCCAAAAGGTTACACCCAAAACCACACCCAAAGTACTTACCAAGCCAAGCACACTCTGCCCTTAGTCCCAGGGGCAAGGAGAACTGACTGTAAACATGGTGGCTCCGTCGCGCGCGCAGATCAAAATCAACGCCGTCTCGCGGCTGGCGAAAGAGCACGAGCTCTACATCAAGGAAGAAAAGGAGATTGAAGCCAAGCTGAGTGCTCTCAAACAGGCTGCTGGTGATGAGTACGAGATCAAAAAGGTCCAGCAGGTTCTCGACGAGACCAAGCGGGTTGTTCCTCGGGTGCGCGAGTCGCTGGTGAGCGAACTCAAAGAGGTTAAAGCAATTGTGGGCAAGCTCGAGGGTGCCGAGAAGACGGCTGCGTCCGAGGCCATTGAGAAGACTGAAAAGTATCTCAAGTCTAACTAGCTTCAGGTCCAAGTATGTCAAGTAGTTACTAAATAATGTCAAATTACCACTTTTTCGCTTTAATGCCGGTCTTTTGTTCGAACGACGCCATCTCGGCCCGCCAAGCAGCATCGTCTTCGTCCTCTCCCTGAACGTCCTTCATCTCATTGTCGGGTTCATTGTCGGGTTCGTCGGTCATGGCGTCAAGTTCATTCCCTTGTAAGGCCGCCTGTTCAGCTCTTTCTGCCTCGTCATGCTCACGTTTATGTTCAATCCAACGCTCGTGAATATCAATGGGCCCTCCAAGGTACCCGCCTTGGCGAGTAGCATCGACCCAGACCGAATCACCGCCAATTTCAGTGGATCCAAAGAGGTAGCCACTTGCCTTGTCAATCACCGATAAAAGAGCAATCATGGATTTCTTATCCTCAACCGCCAGGACCTGGAAATCCACAAGGCCAAAGTCGGTAACCACATCGGAAATGGCCTCCGTGAGCTTGGCATATTTCGGACCTCCGCCCATCTCCGAGTCTACAAGCGGCAGCATCCTATCCAGATCCTGCACCTCGGTGTAATAGTCCAGCCTGAAAGGCAATTCGCCATAATTTGAAAGCTTATCGATCTTGGAAAGCACATTGACATGGGGAAGGTTGAATTGCAGCATGGTTCGCAAGGCGAGAAGCAGCACGGAAATATATTGAGAAGGAGAAACGAGGTAGTAACTGTCGACCAGATTCACCACCACCAATCGCATATCCATTTCCTTTTCCAGTTTCTTGAAGATCCTCGTCAAGGCACCGTGGTGGGTAAACAGCTCGACCTGGCCTGGACAGTCGAACAAAAGGTACTCTTTGTTGCCCAATTTCTTCAATTGAGCAATGAATTGATCCACATTCTCATCCAGCTGCTCCAAGGCATACATGATGCCGCCGTTTGGGCCCAGATTCTGTTCCTGCATGACCGTTTCTAAGGACGTGAAATCGCGGATATCTACAGCTGCGTCGTAGGGGAGCCTGTCGTTTGCCGGGTCGAGATTAATGGCCGACGGCTTGCGGCCAATGGCAGAAAGAAATTGTAGCATGCCATTTGTGTAGGTAGACTTTCCACTACCCGGGGGGCCAATAATTAGCTGGCCAAAGGGCATTCTGCAGTTTGGACTGGGAGCTTCCTTAGCAGTCAGCACTGCCAAAGGAGCGGGCCTACTAAGGCACCCTGGCGGGGTGGGAGTTACATCATGACTCCCGACAAGGTGACCGTGGCGCCGCTGGTGCTGCTGTCGGTGGTGGACCATTATAACCGGATTGCCAAGGGCACCAAGAAGCGGGTTGTGGGTGTGATTCTGGGCGATGTCCGCAAGGGCACCGTGCGGGTGGCCAACAGCTTTGCTGTGCCGTTTGAGGAGGACGAGCGCAACCCGGACGTGTGGTTTTTGGACCACAATTACATCGAGGGCATGCAGGAAATGTTCAAGAAGGTGAATGCGAACGAGCGACTGATTGGCTGGTACCACTCGGGCCCTCGCTTGCGCGCGGCGGACCTGCAAATCAACGAGCTGCTCAAGCGCTACACTCCGAACCCGCTGCTGCTGATTGTGGATGTGCAGCCCAAGGAGGTGGGCATTCCCACCGATGCGTACGTTTCGATTGAGGAGGTCAAGAGCGATGGCACGTCCGCGGGCCGCACGTTTGTGCACGTTCCCTCGGAAATCACTGCCGAGGAGGCAGAGGAGATTGGCGTCGAGCATCTGCTTCGGGATGTGCGCAACACAGCGGCCGGCACGCTCAGCACACGTCTTACGCGCCAGCTGGCGTCTCTGCAGGGCCTGGATGGCCATCTGCGCGATATCGCCAACTACCTCGACAGAGTACTTACTGGCGAGATGCCAGTGAACCATGTTATTTTGGGCAAGCTTCAGGACGTGCTGAATCTGCTGCCCAATCTCAGCGGCGCTGCTAGCGGCGGTCTGACCAAGTCGTTTACCACCAAGACCAACGACCAGCTGATGGTTGTGTACTTGAGTTCGCTGGTCAGAGCCATCATTGCGTTCCACAACATGATCGACAACAAGATCCAAAATAAGACTGCTTTGGGGGCGCGGGTGTCTGCGTAGAGTAGCTTCAGGTTTGTAAACTTAGATTCGTGCCTTAAGCTGTGTTCAAAGATGTTCAAAGATGTCCTATACATCGTGCGGTACTGGGTGCTGGGGTACATACTTAGCGCCCTTGACGTGGGTTTGAATATTATCTACAATGAATCCTGCAATGGTTCCTGCAATGAATCCTACAACGAATCCTGCAATGAATCCTACAATGAGTCCTACAATCCCTACAATCCATAGCAGATCTCTCTACTCAATAGCTTCCAAGACCGGCATGGAACCATGTGGTGCCCAGGGCAAGGCGCCTTACCCTAAACACGCTAAATTGACGTCCCAACGTGGCTCCTTCCTACCGCGACTTTTATAGAAATGTCCTACTCCGACCGCAAAGACCCCAAGACTCTTGTTCTTTTCGACGTTGACGGCACCTTGACTGCTGCCCGTCAAAAGGTCACCCCCGAGATGACCAAGCTTCTTGCCGACCTGCGCAAGAAGGTCGTCATTGGCTTTGTTGGTGGCTCGGATCTTGCCAAGCAGGTCGAGCAGCTTGGCGACAACGTCATTCACGACTTTGACTACTGCTTCTCCGAGAACGGCTTGACCGCCTACAAGGATGGCAAGGAGATCGATACCGAGTCGTTCATCTCCTGGATGGGCGAGCAGCGCTACAACGAGTTTGTGGTCTACGTGCTCAAGTACTTGGCCAACCTCGAGCTGCCCAAGCGTCGCGGTACTTTTGTTGAGTTCCGCAAGGGCCTGGTCAACATCTCGCCCATTGGCCGTAACGCGTCCACTGCCGAGCGTAACGAGTACGAGGCCTTTGACCTCAAGACCCAGACCCGCGCCAAGATGGTCGAGAACCTGAAGGAGCATTTCAAGGACCTGGCTCTGACCTACTCTATTGGCGGCCAGATCTCCTTTGATGTCTTCCCCACTGGCTGGGATAAGACCTACTGCCTCAAGCACGTTGCCGACCAGGGCTTTGACAAGATCCACTTCTTTGGCGACAAGACCTTCAAGGGCGGTAACGACTACGAGATCTACAACGACAAGCGTGTCACCGGCCACGCCGTCAACTCGCCTGCCGATACCGAGCGCATTCTCAAGGAGCTTTTCCATCTCTAGATATAGAATAGGCGAATAGATTCTAGATATACTTTACCCATCTGCGTGGGCATCTGTCTAGGGGGCACTGTCCGTAGCCAACTGGACCCCTGAACTGTAGGCCCGGATCTGAGAAACTCTGATTGATGCTAGAATCTAGATACTTAGAACGTTGGCTTTGCGGCAATTTTTACTTGGTCGGCCTACATCAAGAAGCCCCTCGGTATACCCAAAGCAGCTCGACATGCAGGAGAAGCTCAATTAGAGCAGGGATAGCCAGCCGCACGTCACCTGAACGCTACTCAGAGTCCCGTCTCCACCGCGAAAACGATCCCCGCGTCCGCGACATGCTCTTCTTGCGAGGCTTATCCCGAGAAACAGACACCCAGCCATCGGCCTCTTGCTCCTCGTCATCGACAGCCGATTCACTGTCGACAGCGTCCTCGCGACCAATGTTGGAGGTCGCAGCCAGAGCCGCAGCATACTTGAGCGGGATCGCCTGCGTACCCGGCGTCTGTTGTTGCTGCTGCTGTTGCTGCTTGGCCCGATGCTTGTTCTGCTGGGTCCGCTGCAGAAAGTAGTGGGCGGCCAGCTCGTCGTCCGGGTCCTCAGGGCCGTCGGCGGTCACATTCTCGGCATTATTCCCTTCCTCGTCTACGCGAGCAGTGCCGGGCGAAGCCGCCAGCATGTGATTGGGGATGATGGCCACGGGCGTCGGCCGGGCATGGTGATGCGACGACCGCCGGCGGGTCGACTTGGAGCCATGGTCCAGCCCGGGCTCGCCGCGCGCAAACTCCGAGAACTTAAACTCGGGCTTAGCCACCAGCTTGGACTCGCTCAGCTCTACCAATTCAGGAACAGTGTAGCGGGGCATTTGTCTAGAAACGATGACTAGCCCACACGACCAGCTTACCTGTGGAGCCGGGACCGTTGCCCTGCCCTGCTGCCCAGCCTCTGCTCGAGTCCCTGCCCTATAGTCCCAGTCGGGGCTTGTCTCCGTGCCCTGTCTGTGCTCCCAAGCAGCCTATTTCCCAGCTTGGTCCTGGGCTCTCCGCTCGCTTGGGGTTGTTCCCAGCGGTGGAATATTTTTAAGAAATATTTCTAAGGAAATTTCTCCAAAAAAATCATCACAAATGCCAGTTGTGAAAAAACTCAGTAAAGTCCAGAAAAATAGCGGCGGAACTAAACTTCACCCCAAGGGCCGCAAAATAAAGCAGCTCACCCGAGCTCAGCTTCGCCATGATAAACTCGACAGCGAGAAATCCCGTCGCCAGGATACCCGCAGCGGTAAACTCTTGCGGTTGCACTTCTTTAAGGAGTTCATCGCCAAGATCGGCAAGGAGGACTATACCGAGCAGGATATTAGAGACATGATTGAGGCATTTATTGGCCGCAACAGCGAAGAACTCAACAAGCTCAAGGAGCAGCGACGTCCCGGCCGGCCCAGCTCGTCTCGCCAGGACGCCTTGCAACTGCAATTGGATACTGACGAGCGTGAGTACCGAGATGGGTTCACTGCCCCTGATCTCCGCGACAAGGAGGTAGTTAAAGCTTTGGCCGCTTGGCAGGGATCTGTGGGCGGTACCAACACTTTGACGACCATCCGTCTGGCCAGAGAGTAGGCACACTACCCGAATGCGTCTCGCAAATGCGTCTCGCAAGTAAAACGACTCTGCCGATTGTTAATAGATCGACACTAAGAAGTCGATATGGACAGGATTATTTATAAATATATTCACCAGCATAGATAGCCGCTGTTAGCAGGCCAGCTGCAATTGCCAGACGTTTCGCAGAGCTGAGGGTGGTTCGCGCACTTTGTTGGCGGGGATTGACGAGCTTCTCGAACTCAAGCAGATCGCCGTTGCTTCCTCGTAGCGTCCATCCTTTCTTTTCGAGCTCCATGGCTCGTTGATGAGCTTCCGTGGTGCTAGTTTCCGGAACTGTTTTCAGTTGCTGGCTCGCCGTTGAATGTGACTGTAATAGCACCATTCCTGTAGGCAAAAGCACCGCATACTCAGTGCGAACAGGTGCCTTGGCAGCTGATTGCTCGGCTTTGGATCGAGGGGGAAGATGTGGAGTAAAAAACGTTCCATGCTCGAGGCTACGGGCATGTGGCTTGACATTCAGCCGTTGTGTTTCAGCAGCCTTAAGGTGGTCGAATTGAGCAGCAACTGCCTCTTGTTTCCGGGTCTGCTGTTGGTACAGAATCCGCTCGAGTTTGGCGATACTGGCCTTGCCTGGCCGGTTCGTCATCTGCCAGGATCTCCCGAAGCTGGGGTACCATATACCCCGGCTAGAGGCACAACATAATACCTCACAACTAGAGATAGGCCGTCGCAGCAGTATTTAAGAGCTATTAACGAAAATGGGAATGATTCTGGTCTATTTAGGTGGCAAAGTTGCTGCTACTGAGGACTGGCAGGGCTCTGCAGCAGAGAGGTATGGACTCACTTTATCTTGCAGCCAGTCCCAGACCCGCCGGCCAGCCCCAGGATCGCGCGCGGCAGCAAGAATATCCGGCCGGATACGTGCCTTTTGGCCGAACGGTACATAATAGTTGCCATTATCAGCCGGGATAAGCCCGGGCTCTAGTAATGGGGTTAGCACAGCATAGGCTCCGTAGACGGTGGGCCGCTCAAACATAGAATAGGGGCTACTTTGAGTCGGAGCGTTGCGGCGGATATCCGAGGTGATGATGCCTGGGTGGATGCTCACCGAAATGATATTGGCATCTTCCTGTTTGTACTTTTGACCCCACAGAATCGCTTGGTACACATTGATGGCTTTGGTTTCGCCATAGTAACCGTGGTACGTCCGTCCCACGTCGATCTTGTTAATGTCCTCCCAATTGATGCCTCCGTTGGGGGGTGACAGAAAGTGTGCGCTGGAAGCAACCCAAACTACCCGGACACTATTTGGAGGAGCTGTTTTGGCTGTCTTTTCGAGCAGCGGGCTAAGCAGATCCTGCACAAGCTGCGGACCGAGATCATTGACTACCAATGCATCTCGAAGACCGTTGGGAAGCACTCGGGACACCTCTTTATTGAGATTCATGCCCGCATTGTGTACAATACCATCGAGCCGGGTCTCCTTGGCCAACAGCTTGTCGAACGCAGGCTCGACTGTTTTCAGATCCTCAAAGTCTACCTGCAAAGTCTCAATTCGGGAATTGGGGAAGGCAGCGTTGATATCTTCACGACATTTCTTCAGCTTCTCCTCAGACCGGCCCACCAAGTATACGGCGGCACCTGCGCCAGCCAACAATTTGGCCGTTTCGAAGCCAATTCCGCTGGACGAGCCGGTAACAACAAACACTTTGCCAGATAAATCAGGATAGTCACCTTCCTTGTAGTGAGGGGTCGGTGTAAAGGCAAAATCCCGGAGGAGCTCTCGGGTATCGTATAGGCGTTCAAACATTGTGGGGGAAGTTATGTCACCGGGCAGCCGTTACTGCATGTGATGGTGCTGCAGCATCTAGCTGCATAAGCATGGCAGCCGACAGCCGACCGCCTGGCTCAGACACCTGGCCCGCAATTGCATTTAGGGAGATGTGGATATGTGAATATCTGTGTGCAGGAAATATCTCAATGAAACCTGCATGTATGAATGCTGCCTGTATGATCTGCCTGTATATGCCTGCATAATATGCCTGTATGATATATGCCCGGTCGAAATCTGGCTATACTAAACCTGAATGTATCACTTGTAAAGCTTTATTATAAGAGTACGCCAGGCCCTGAAGGGATGAGCTAGATAAAAAAGAATTCGCCGGATTAGGTCTTAAAATACGGTGCGCTTGTAATTCTCCTGGAGATAATTATCATTTTTCAGCTCGGAGATGTCATCAATGTGGTCATATCGGGCTTTGGCCCTGCCGAGCGTGGTTCCCCGATTCGGGTTCCGGTTCGCATCAACATCATCTCAATCTGCCAAAGTCAGAAAGACATTGAAACGGCAGGTCCCTCAAACGCCTAACAATATCAAACCATGCACGGCTGCGTCCAAGGCAGCCCAATATAACCTGACGCATGCGGTGACGGCTCTGACTGGCCAAGGCGTGTATTGCCGGATTCTGGAGAGCGGCGAGTTCGCACATGCCAAGTTCGAGAAAAGCGACGTTCTGGTGCTGGCCAATGGCACGGTGGTTGCGTGGAATATGGACGAATCGGAGGTTCTGCAGAAGCTGCTGCCGCTGCTCAAGCCGGCAGAGATCGGCTCGTTTACCGAAGCAGAGACTGAAGATATGGACTATGTTGAAGAATCAACGCCCGCAGATGTGCGCAGCGGTATGATTGGAGACGTCATTTATATCCATGGACCGTCCAAGGAACAACGGCTGCTCGATAAGGCCGCCTTTTCATCGGGGCTGGCTCGGCACACAAAGCTTAGTGCCCTGGAAATCGCCAGTGAGGCCCTCATCAAGCAGGTTCAGGTGATTTCACAGCATATGGCTGCCGGCAAGGAAACTGGACTCAAGCAGAAGGATGTTGAGAAGCTAACTGGCCGGCTTCTGCAGATCCGTGGTGCCCTCAACCTCTACAGCGACATCACAGAGACCCCCGATCTATACTGGTCTGAGCCTGAGCTGGAGAGTCTGTATGAGCTTGTGAGCCGCAAATTGGACGTTGGTCCTCGGATCAATATTCTTAACAAGAAACTGGACTACGTTGCCGATATGGTGTCTATTCTGCGCAACCATCTCAGCGAGAAGACCAGTCTGAGGCTGGAATGGATGATTATTGTTCTGATCACGATCGAGGTTGTCTTTGAGATGCGTCATTTCGTCCTCTAACTTTATGTACATAGCACCGTATAAACATAGCCGGCATTATCTATAGAGCTACACACTCAACCCTGGCTGTGCTCCGCCTTTAGGCGGCCCAGGGGGTGCGGGGGGATCCCCCGCAAATCACACCGCTTAAGTTGTTCAATCAGAGTGCGAGCTCTAGATAGACGCTGCGTGGAAAAGGAAGCAGTGGAGAGAAGGCTTAATGCAATTAGATCTAATTTATCTTTTTTTTTTTTCTTTGTTACTTAGACAACCAGCCGCCCTCGACTGCTGCCGTCGACCTTGAGTTTCCCTAGCAAGCTCACCATATCGACCTTGGGCGTCGGGTTGCGGGGCGGCGAGACGTATGCCGGCACCTCAAATGTGCTGGTGACGCGCTTCTTGAGCTCGGCGGGGCGAGGGCCCTGGCTCTGGAACGTCGACGCCGTGCGGTTCGAAAGGAACCGCTCGTCCGAAACGCTGTGGCTGGAGCCGTTGATGCTGCGGGCGCGGGTCTTGAAGATGTTGAGGTCTTCCGGGACCACGGGATCGTCGATGGGGACAATGGGGTCAGTAGCCCATTCGAGTTCTGAGGGCGTCAACTCGAGATCACCGAAAAGAATGATCGGCTGCTCAGTTTGGCTAGCAGGAGATTGGGGAGGCTGATGCACAGCAGTGGCCACGGCCTCCTCAATGGGGATCTGATTAGGGTACAGAATACCCGGAAGCCATTGATTCAACGACACGCGCTCATTGATGACCTGGAGAGCCTTGTCTGCGGCCGACGAGTGGCCAGACACCCGCGACACGGCCAAAATCAGGGCCTGGCTCACGCTGAGGTGGCCCACGGCCTGGATGGGCGAGTAGCGATGCGAGTGGTCGGCGATGGCGCGCTCGCCAATGGACTGCACATGTAGCAGCCAGGGAAGCGCCGAGGGCGCGTCGTCGCGCAGATGCTCGACCAGCCCGCATAGACAGTAGTAGCAGGCAACAAAGTTCATGGTCTGGTTGCCGCGATCCAACAACGACAGCACGAGCTGGCGCGAGACAGAGGTGCCCAGCCGCGAGTAGGGCTGGGCGACGGGCTGGGCGCGCTCGAGGAAATCCAAAAAGGTGCGCGCGTAGAACGTGAGCACCTGCGGATCGTCGCTGGTCAACAGCCATTGTGTGGAGGTCCATACCGAGACGGGCAGGCACTCGCTGGGCGGCAAAGCGTCCAGAAGCGAGCGGATATCCTGGAGATCGCTCACAATGACGCCCGGAGTGCGCCTGCTCTGGTCCGAGTCGTCGCTGGGCGTGGACCCCGCCACACTGCCGGCGGTGGGGGCAAGATCCGTCGATACGTTGGCGTACTTGTAGAGAATCTCGCCCACCATATCAGAGATCTGGCCCGGATAAATAGTGTGTTGGCCAAGGGCTCCCACGAGGCCGCGCAGGTCGGAAATGAGGTTGCGGACCTGCTTTTGCTGGCCCGAATCCCAGTTGCCGCTCACGAGCCGGTGCTGGAGCTTGAGAATCTGCCGCAAAACGTCCACAACCGACAGCCCGACCAGCGACTCGGACGAGTCGAGCAGGGCCTGCACCAGCGCCGAGTACATGCGCAGCACGGCCAGCTGGCCCACATCCACGCGGACCATGCGCTCGACAATCGTGTTGAGCACGCGGAACCGCAGCTGGATCTGCGACCATTGGGCGGCTGCCTGCAGCAGCGACTGGGCCCACTTGATGGGCCGCGAAACGTCTAGGCACTTGATGAGCCCCGAGGTTGCACGGGCGACCTGCGTGCCGTCGCTAGTGTCAAAGATGTTGCGCAAGGCCACTAGCGATTTGGGGCCGGTGGGTTCCTGGGCTTTGGCTCCCGCCGGGGCCGAACCAGCACTGGCAGGGGTGTGGATCTGGGCCCGCTCGTAGTCGTCGAAATCTTCAGTGAATCTAGAGAAAACAATGCCGGTGTTATCCACGGGAATATTCTGGTAAAATGAAGGAATGCAGTCCTCCACAGCCCGTAACCCGGTAGCAGTAGCTACGGCCGGGGACTCGGTAAGCGAGGACAGGGCCTGCAGAGCAACTTCCCGATGCCGACGAGCTTGCGGGCCATCGGACATAGCCAGCCGCATATACTGACGGATCACAGAGACGTACGTTTCCACGTACTGTTGGTCCGAGGCAAACAGCAAGCCGTCGTCGTACTCGTTGAAGGCCTCAAACACCTGGGCACTCAGCTCGACCAGTGACTCGTCCTTGGACACCACGGCCAGGCCCACAATGTCCAGCACGTTCGGAGCAAAGGTGTTGAGGTCCTCGTGGCAGTCGCCAACCATACTCTTGACGATCTCCAGCGTTACCATGGCGTTGCCGACCTTATTGCGGCTGATGTATTTATGGGCCTTTTCCTCGAGAAACTCGGCCGTCCGAGGAATCTTGTTCCGGTGGGTAGTCAAATAGTACATCAGGTACGACAACTCGCTCCCTTTAGGCCGCTTTTCCGAGCCATTGCCGGGCGGATAGCACTGTCGCACCAGCCGTTCAACCTTATGGCTGAGCATGTTTGTCAGATGGGATGGGCGTGGGACCCCCACATGCGGGGGTTTGTCTCCTGATCCAACGAGGGGGTGGTGCAGAAGGAAGCACCGGTTGTGGGACCCGGCATTTGAAATTTAACTTAATTGCGGTCGAATCGACAACTGTGGGGCCATTGTTTAGAAGATCTAGTATCATTTTATGTCAATTGTAGATGGACTTGTCCCTAGCACTAACCAGGTAGCAAACTCCTTCTAGGCATCTCGAAGCTCCTTTTGTTTGGTGGGTCACAACGACTCTCTTAAACTATGCTCGAGGGCTTGGAAATTAGGACTATCAAGAGTTTCCAAACCAATCTCACTAGTAATTATTTAATTATTTTCTTTTCCTCTGTTTTCTTCTATCTCCTTTTCCTCCTCTTCTTGCTCCGACCCTTACTCCTTACTCTCTGCCTGCCTCCTTGCCTGCTGCCTGCCTACTCCCTGCCTCTCTCGCTTCTGGGTGCTACTGACTGTGCATCTGACTATTAAGCTTTGAGCCTGCTCGGGAGGCTGCCAAGGCTGACATGGATTCCAGGGTCCTGGCTATACCGCCAAGGCAAGGCGTGCCTACCGACATCCAAAAAGGCATCAATGAATACATTGATGAAACGTACCAACAAAACTCAAACCAATTTGCTCATGACAGTTTCAAGCTGCAAAGTCTCCGTGATGCAGCCATCGCAGCAATCAACGACCAAGGCGATGTCGCTCCCGTCCTCACTTATTACGCGCAGCTAGGCGTAGTTGCTCCAAAATTCCCCAACAATTTGAACTGCAAGCTCGAATGGGGCCGTGGCCTTGGCTATGGTTCCGGATCGGTCCAAAGCAATAGCCTGCAATTCGATCTTCTGAATGTAGGCTACGATGCTGCTGCCCGCTATTCTTACATTGGGTCTGCATCTTACTCCAAAGACCTTGCAAAGGCCTACAAAAACTTTCAGCTCGCGGCAGGTGCTCTGGAGCCGCTTGTGCAGACCGAGCTGGCCAAGTTACCGCACGCTCCCCCCATCGGCCTTGACGATAGCAGTCTGCAATGTTTACTCGCTCTAAGTCTTGCCCAGGCCCAGGAATGCTTCTGGGCCAACGCCAAAAACAACTCACAAGCTGTCAAAGGAGCAACTCTGGCGAAATTGGCTCAAGGAGCCTCCTATTTCTACGGCCAGGCGGTTGTGTGGGCGGACCGCACCTCTGCCGTGACCCATGACTGGCTCCACCACCTACCGGCTAAACGGGACCATTTTGCCGCCATTGCCCTTTATCGGTGGTCCCAGTTTTGCCTGGAAAAGGGAAAGTATGGCGAGGAGATTGCCCGGCTCACTGCCGCAAGAGACTTGCTTGCGCGGACACTAGCTAATGAAAAGAACCTCGATCCATTGGTGGTGGGCAATCTCAAGGGTCTTTACGCCCAGGTCGTAAGCGATCTTAAACGCGCAGAAAAAGACAATGATCTTATTTATCTTCAAGATGTGCCCAGCCACTTGGATCCCGTGCCCAAGCAGGTAGTTGTTTCAGCGGTCAATCCTTTTGAAGGTGCCGAAAAGGCAGCCGCGGAGCATCCTCTGTTTCATCTGCTGCTGCCGTTTCCTATTTTCCAGGCTCCACAAGCCTATAAAGAGAAACTCACTGCGTTTGTGGAGACGTACATCATTGAAGAGCTCACCAAACTCAATGAAAAAACAATGGCCGATCTCAAGAGTATGGGTCTTCCCGATAAGCTTGAAGAAGTGCAGAACCAGCCGCCGCTGCCTGCTTTTCTTCTTGAGCAACACGAGACAATCACGCAGATGGGCGGCATGGCTCATATCGACCAAAGCCTCAAGAAACTCGCGGCCATCCGCGACAGAGACCATTGGCAACTGGACCAGGCTCGGGATGAGCTGAAAACGCTGGAGGATAGCAATCCTGCTGAGTATGAGCGCGTCTATCGCAAGTACGTTCAACTCAAGGATTACTTGGATATCGCCGCCAACAGTGATGAAACCGTCGCCAAGCGGCTTGCCCAAGTCCAGAACCTCATCGTGGTGTTGGAGAGAGGGCCTGCAGATATCTCGCGGTTCCTGCCTCCTCCAGTAACTGCGCATACCAACCGCCAGTTGGCCATCAGCAGCTCCAACCTAAGGGCCGCGGCCGGATCTCTCCAAGGATTCTGCACACAAAGATACGACTACAGCGGCCGGCTTTTGGCGAAAATCGATTCCCTCGATATCATGACTCCCGTCATGGAGTACGTCAAGACAAGCAACGTACCCATCACGCGAGCCAGTGATCTCGAGCCCGTGTACCTCGACCTTGTTGCCCAGTTTGACGATGGTCTCGAGTATGTCAAAGAGCAAAAGGCAGAGTATACTAAGCTGGTTGCTCAGGTACGTGCCCGTGACCAAGAGTTTGATGCGGAAACACTGAATATTGGCAACGGCAGCGAGAAGCGGCAGCAGGCCATCAAGGCCCTGGAAGTCGCCGGCCATAAGTTCAAAGAGGTGGTATCTAACTTGGCAGAAGGCAGAACCTTCTACGAAAGCCTCTGGACCGAAATCAATACTCTCTTGACTGAGGTTCGTGAAGCAGGTATCCAAGCCCGCATTCAGGGTCTTGCTCTCTCGGGACCTGCATCTACAGAGCCGACAGAGTCTCAACCACCGCTAGTGCGTTCAGAACTGTCCGCGCCTCAGCCGCCTGCGCTCCAGCCACCGCAGCCTCAACCTCAGCCTCAGCCTCTTCAACCTCAGTCTCAGCCTCTTCAACATTAGCCACAGCCTCTTCAACAGTCTCAGCCCCAGACACAGCCCCAGACACAGCTTCAGAGACAGCCGGCTGATATCCACAATGAGACCTCTGCGTCTGCGGCTCGATCTCAGCTCGCACAACAGCCCGTACAGCAATCCCCGCTTTTGCAGCCTGAGCATTCATCTTATGCCGAGCCTGTGCGCCCCCGACCGCGCAGCTCGGTAACCCCAGCAGCCATGCCGCGCGAGTCTGCACAATGGCAAGCACCACGCTTGCCGGTGCCGCAAAGGCCGGTCCCTTCTGCACGTAGCCCGGAGCCCACCGCTATAGAGCCTCCCGAAGCGCGGGCTCCTACCCCGCAGCGAAGAATGCCAGGGCAGTGGGATCCCAGCATGCCTCTGAAGTTTGGCTAATTGTATAGTTTTAACATCTCTTGTTCACTTAATAAATGAGCCTTGACTTCTAAAGCTTCCATCGAAGGCGTGAGGGTGCGGGGGAGGCCGCATAAGAACCGCCTGTACGGGAGTTTATCCTAAGAGGCTGGCACCCTTTAACTGCCCAGGGGTGCCGGAGAAATCAACCCGAGAAACCACATCGCAAATATTGAGCTCTATAGCCTATGCTCCGAGCTGAAGCCCGTCAGTTGCTGTTCTATTAAATATCGACGGTCGCCAGGGACCGCTTTTTTAGGCGCTCAACCAGCTTCCGGTGGCCCTTGCTGGAAAGATGGGTCTTCCAGGCATCGTCACCCATTACAACCACATCTATGCCCTTTCGTAGACTGCAAGGATCGCAGCGGTAGCGAACCCATTGATCCTTGCTAAATTCCTGCTTCTTGCGCTCAGCATCTATATGCTCAGGCACCAGCGTTTCTCTGATCTCTCGATTACCCAGCCAGTCTCCGGCAATCGAGACTGCCCGGTCACCAACATTGGCCTGCCAGTTAGGAAGATCACTGGAATCTAGAATAGCCATCTCTCCGCCCAGCTTCTTCAGCAGGGGCGTAAGTTTGTTGACAATCCACTTGGACTGCTTTTTCGCATACTGCCGCGTCTCGGTCTTCATGGCCTCGACACTCTTGTCGATAGTCTCATCATGGCCCTCCAGAAAGGGTAGAAACTGACGGAAACCAAGCACTTGCCAGATACCCTGACTTGATCCAGGGATCGTTTGATATACCGAGTACATTTCTTGCAACTCGTCCATAAGACCCTGTTTCATCATTGTGTCTACGCGGGCATCCAGGCGAGCATTCAGCACATCGCGATCACAATAGATCCAAAAAACAAGCACTCTGTACCGCAGTTTCATGCTGCCTTCGGCCTGAGTCTGGTATATTTTAGACGCCAGCTGGCCCGTTGTGTAGTATATTTCTAGAGCTCGCCTTAGTCTGCGAGTATCGTTAGGATGAAACTTTGCCGAAATCACAGGGTCGATTTCTCGCAACTTAGCCTCGACTTTGGCCGGATCGTCAAGAGTAGCCTCCTCTTCGCTAGTCATCTGTCGAGTAGGCTCGTCGCGTTGGCCAATCGTGGAGTTTTCAGCCATCAGCGCTTGAATGTAGTAGTGAGTGCCGCCAACCACAATTGGCACTTTCCCTCGATCAGCCATATCGTCAATCAGATCCATAGTCTCGGACTCGAATTGTTGAACAGAATATTGGTCTTCCCATTTTGTATGGCCTAGCAAATGGTGAGGGATTCCCTCCTGCTCACCAGTTGGATGCTTGTTGGTGATAATGTCAAGACCTTTATACATCTGCATCGAGTCACCATTGATGATCTCGCCATTCAAGTGCTTGGCCAACTCCACGGCAAGCTGCGATTTACCGACACCAGTGTTGCCAACAATCGCAATCAAGTTTTGCATTGAAAAATGCCGGCACCTCTGGAAAATCAGTCTCGTCTGCACCCTGCTCTGTGGGACTGTGGAGGTGATCCCAAAAGTGAAATATTTAGGTGCTTACCAAATAAATTTTTTTTCCAAGCTCCTCGATATATGAGTGCACCTGTGGTCCGCATTCAGCCTCAACGGAAGCCTGTGCTTCCGGAAGCTACTACTCCTGATATCCGTTATTGGCGAGGATTCAAAGCCCCGTTGTTGATCAAAGAAAACAACGCCGTAAACCACATCAGTTTCAATCCTTCGTCTCCGCATGATTTGGCTTTCACCAGCTCCACCCGCATCCAGATCCTTTCTGCGAAAACCCAGCAGGTCCAGAAAACTTTTGCTCGGTTCAAGGATACTGTTTATAGTGGTGAGTTCCGCCACGATGGCCGATTGCTTGTTGCCGGCGATGCTACTGGTTTGATTCAGGCTTTTGATACTTCTTCCAGAGCGGTGCTGGTTACTCTTCAGCCTACTCACCATGCTGTGCATGTTACCAAGTTTCATCCTAAATCACTTTCGACTCTGTTAACAGCTAGTGATGATCGGGTTGTTCGCTTGTGGGACCTGACCTCCAGCGATCCCATTGTCGAGTATGCAGACCACACCGACTACATCCGCAGTGCTACGTTTGTGGGCACGTCTAATCTGATTGCTACTGGATGTTATGATGGTTACGTGCGTCTTTATGATCCGAGAGTGCCTACTACCGAGGGAGCAGTTGCAGAGTTCTACCAGAAAGACCCTGTGGAAAGTGTATTGTCACTAAACGAGACCACTTTGGCCAGTGCGGGTGGCCCGATCGTTAAGATCTGGGACCTGACTGCCGGTAAGAAGATCAAGCAGCTCGGCAATTTCCAAAAGACCGTCACATGCCTCGCTTCTGCTGGCGAAAAGGGTATGATGGCCGGTTCCTTGGATGGCCATGTCAAGGTCTTTGATACCAAGGACCCCGCATATCCCGTGAAATTTGGCTGGAAGTACGGCGGGCCCGTACTCAGCACTGGCGTTTCGCCAGACTTGCGCCAGCTGGCTACTGGTCTTACTTCTGGATTGCTGTCTGTGCGCACTCGCAAGACTGAGCCCAAAACCCCGCAAGGAGTCAAGCAGGCCAAGGTCGGAAACTACGCTCGCATGATCCGTGGTGCAGAGTACCATGGCGAGCTGGACCATCAAAACCTCAAGGGTGTCAAGAAACCGCAGATTCGTCTCAAGGCATATGAGAAGCACATCAAGGCGTTCCGGTGGTCTGACGCGCTGGACGCGGCGTTCCAGCCTGGTGTGGCGCCTGCCCAAACGGTTATGGTTCTGGAGGAGCTTCGCAACCGTGGTAAGGTGGCCGTCAGTCTTGCTGGACGTGACGAGGACTCGCTGGAGCCCCTGGTCAAGTGGGTGTTCCGCGCCATTCACGATACCCGCTGTGTTTCAGTGGCCTGTGACTGGTTGGGAGCTGTCATTGATATGTATTCTTCGGTGATTGAAAAGAGCGCAGCTCTCAGTAACTTACTGGGTCAGCTTTCGACAAAGATTGGTACCCAAGTTCACCGAGCCGAGGAGGCCCAGCAGATTGAAGGTATGTTGGATCTTCTTATGGCATAAATAATAAATAATGTATATGACTCTCTCACTCTGTTTCTGCGGCTGGCATCTGGCCGCAGCTATCGCCGGCTTGGGCGGCCAAAAGGAGGTTTTTTCTTTTGGATTTTGAGGCTTCTATAGTTCTCAGACGCCTTGCGACCAGACACCTGGTCGTCGGAGGTCACTGGTCTCATCACCGTTCTTCTGGTGGTCCGCTTTTGGCCCTTCTTTTTGTATGCAGGAGCCTTTGTTTCTCCAGTCACCGACTTTCCATTCTCTGCTGCCCCCGCTTCTCCAGAAGCCTCTGCCTCGGTCTGAGCCTCGGTCTCTGCCTTTGCATTGGCTTGGGCAACGAGTTCCTGGAATTCAGGCTCAATGTCAGACATGTCTGCGGCTTCTTCAATTAGCTGCGAGATGGTTTTGGAGGCCCGCCGGGGAATCAACGGAGATTCTCCATCAAATAGCGACGGGCCTGCCTGGGTAAGATAGACAGGCGTCCTCTTTGATTTCGGCGTCTCCATAATCACCTTCTTGATGGGCGTACTAGGTGCCTTTTGCGGCGTAGACGGTAGAACAATGTCAAATAGACCCATCACTCTACCTTGATGCTGAGGAGTGGGAAACACTTCTGTGATTTTAGGCTTCCGGGGAGTCTGTTCCACGTCAGTATCAATTGCCTCCTCTTCATTGCCATCCGGGGGCTTAGCTCCTCCTGGTGGGCCAGGCTCGTCAGTAGCAGCAGGAGCTGCAGTCTCTGGAGCAGAACTTTGAGCAGGAGGCTCATTTCGTTTGGATGCCGCCTTTTTTGTGCCATGGTATGCTCTGTACATTTCCAAAACCTTTCGATCTTTTTTGATGTCTTCGCTTGTAGGCCGCCTGCCTTCGCGTTTCTGAAACGCGTGTTCCCATTTCTTGATCTCGGAGCGAAGCACCATTTCCAGCTGGTCTGATGGCTCCTGATGTCAGACAGACTGCCTGTGATGTCAGGGTGCTGCCAAAGTCAGAACTGGTCCCAATTTTTCATTAAGCATAACCTCAATGTGGGGAGCCATAAGAGGTCTTAGGCCTTTACACTATGGTTTATTGAGAAAAACTCCCGTTGTCAAGCACTACGGAACCGTTCCATGGTATGTTTCCGAGGCTCAGAAATCTACGCCCGAGCCTGAGCTGCCGGATCTGCCGCTGCAGTCGCCCGACAGCCTCAAGGAAATGGCCGAGTTTGCGGCCCGCGATCTCGGTCTGCTTGACATTCAAGTCATTGACGGACGCAACAGACAGTCGGCGGTAGGGCCTGCGCTCATGCTGCTGGGCACCGGCAAGTCGAACCGGCACTTGGGCCGTGCGGCAGAGCTGTTGCTCACCTGGCTGAAAAATAACTACAAAGTCAAGGTATCCACGGAAGGCGTGCTATCGTCGAATCTCATGCGCACTCACCGCCGGCGGGAGCAGCGACGGGCCCAGCAACAGC
This sequence comes from Wickerhamiella spandovensis, assembly GCA_022577695.1. Classification (NCBI taxonomy): domain Eukaryota; kingdom Fungi; phylum Ascomycota; class Dipodascomycetes; order Dipodascales; family Trichomonascaceae; genus Wickerhamiella; species Wickerhamiella spandovensis. Next base: position 65,147 of record JAKIRT010000018.1, on the reverse strand, counting down.
GCATGGCCGGCAGCTCCGACCGTGAACAGCTGGCCAAGATCGGCTCGTGGATTGTCGTCGACACCAAAAAGGATAATATTTATGTGCATCTGTTGACAGAGGAGCGCCGCCAGCGTCTGGATCTCGAGAAGCTGTGGGATCGCGATGCCCAGAAAGACGTGGACACCACCGAATTCGACGCAGAGTTCCTGGACCCTGTCTCCCCTGCCGCTGCCAGTTCCGCTGCCGGATCCGCTGCCAGTTCGGCCGGCTCTCCTGCTGGAGCACAGAAGCGCCAGTTCCATACTTCTGCACGCAGATTGTCGGCAGAGCAGATTGCCGTTGAGAAGGTGCAAAAAGATGCGGCGCTGCTTTCGTATATTGACGAGGTAGTTGCCCAGCAGGAACCGGTGACTCTGTCGAGCCCCGTGGTTGTGTCGTTTTTCGAAAGCATGCCTGCGATTCCCGACCGCGAGCAGTGGAAGCTCCGCCTCAAGTTCATTGCGGGCGCCTGCATGGCGAGCACCGAGTTTCCTCTGGACCAGGTTCTCGAAAGCATCTCGCTGCAGCGTGCCGCCGGGTTTCCCGTCGATCAAGACGACATGGAAACTGCTCTGTGCGCGATTGCGTATCACGGCCAGTCTGAGTTTGCCAAAAAGGAGCCGACGCCCGGGGCCCGCCAGGAATGGACGCAGCTGTGTGACACTAAAAGCAAGCTGGTGCTTCGGCTCTACGATGCCACTTTCAGGGTCGACGGCAACCGTCTGCTTGTCAATGACCGGCTCGTGACGCTGCTGTTCCGGATGTATGCTGCCCCTAGTGCCACTAGCGTTGATCCCGTCTCTGCGCTGGAGGATCCTACGCCCAGCAAACAGCCGGGTATCTTCATTGACTCGCGATTGGCTGCGATCCAGCTGATCCTCGAGCAAAGCCACCAGCTCTTGGACGGCCGCACCCTTACTCTGGTGCTCACCACGCTTGTCAACAGCCATACGTGGGACACATTTTGGCGGATTCTCGACAACGTCATGACGCTGGCCACCATCGACCCGCGCATCATTGAGGCGGCCATCGCCATGGTTGTCAAGACCGGCAACAGTGTGCAGATTTCACATGCATTGCATCGCTTCGTGCCCTCGTTGCTGCTGGCCCAGAAAATCGACCTCACGCCGGCTCTGGCCCGTACGCTTGAAGCCGCGTTGGTGGTCATTGATCCTGAAGAAAAGGCCAATGTATCTCTTCGCAGAGCTCTGGCTCGGCATAACGGTCAGCCCGTTTTTTAATGTATATACTAACACTTATCTCACTTTAGATGCCGTATCTTTGATCAAGCCCATGAAGCAGATGACCCAGTCTGACAGAGCTGAGACCAGCCTGAAAAGTAGGGACGCTATGTACCACATATGCATAGAGATGCATAATCATGTGATAGCCCTCTATTTCATCATCATTATTTCCGAATCATTTCTTGAGACTTTATTCCCTTTACGATGCGTATTCTACAAATCTCAACTATTAATCCTCTTCTCAAGATTCCTCTGATCCGCTGTCGCTTAGTCCCGATAAGATGTGGGAACGACGTCATAGGTAATGCTAGGGCAGGGAACACCTAATCCGGGGATAAGAATTTGTCAGGGTGCGGAAAATATCCTGAAACAAGTCGTGATCAACCCCAAAAGAAAACAATGGAGGAGTTCTCTCGTGATCTCGGTAACACTATTCTAGGCCTGGGAACCACTTCCCGCAGCGTCCAGCGCGATTACAACCATGCCGATGACTCGCAGTACAAGAACCTGCGGGCCCAGGCCGAGAAGGAACAACAACAACAGCAGCAGCTGGCAGCCAAGTCCAAGCACGCGTATGAAACTGGCGACAAGGCTGGTGCTAAGGAGCTTTCCGATCAGGCCAAGACTCATGCTGCCAAGGCCCAGGACCTTAACGGTCAGGCTGCTCACTGGGTGTTTCGGGAAAACAATGCCGACTCTGGTCCTGATGAGATCGATCTCCACGGTCTTTTCGTTCGCGAGGCCTTGTCTGCTTTGGATGCTCGAGTCGGTGCCGGTGTGCAGCGTAATGAGACTCAGCTTCAGGTCATTGTTGGCAAAGGTATCCATTCGGAGGGCCATGTTGCCAAGCTCAAGCCTGCTGTCGTCGAGTACTGCCAAAAGCAGAACCTGCAGCAGCAGGAGAAGAAGGGTAATACTGGCGTGTTGGTTGTAAAGCTTCCCAGCGGTCCCCAATCCTTTCCTGCGCCCGGGTCCAACGCATATCAGCAGTCTGGGCAGCAGAATTACAATCAGAACAATTACAACAACCAGAACAGCGGTTCTGCCGGCAACTACTACGGTGGCCAGTCCCAGGGTGGCCAGGGCGGCTACAATGGCGGATATGCTAACCAGAACTATGGCAACCAGAACTACAACCAGGGCGGCAACCAGAACTACCAGGGCAACAACAACCAGGGTGGCCAGGGCGGTGCCTTCCAGAATATCAATGCCAACGATGTGCGCCGCTTTGTCCGTATCATTCGCCGCATCTTTGGTGTTTTCAAACAATGCTTGTAGGTTTAGGTAGCCCCATTTGCGGTCTCTTGTTCTGTAGTTTAGCACCCAAGTCGGTTTGTTCTATTTAGCTCTTCTAGCCTAATATTCTTTATCTTCTCAATCTAAAACTCCTTGAGCTCCTCCTCAGTAAAGTACTTGTAGGGATTGAGAATGTGCTTGGGGTCGTAGAGGTCCTTGATATGCTTCATCAGGCCAATCTGCACCTTATCATGGCAGTACTTCTTGAAGCCCTTCTTTTGGAATCCAATGCCGTGTTCCGCAGAAACAGAGCCATTGCAGTCGGCAATCCACTCGAAAATGAACGGCTCGATAGCCTCGTGGACCTTCTCATCATAGAACCGCACAGGAATCATGATATGCAGGTTACCGTCGCCAACATGGCCAAAACCAGTCACCGTAATAACAGGCATATCCTTAGAGTCGCCCATGAGACCCTTGGTCTTCAGCCGCTCCTTGACATCTTCCACAAGATCGTACATGGTTGCCAATGGCATGGAAATATCATAGGTGTAAGTACCACCGGCAACATCATTGCAAGCCTCGGGAATGGTCTCTCTCCAGTTCCAAATATTGGCCTGCTCGGCCTGCGACTGCGCAAGAGTGCCGTCAATCACCAGTCCGCTGCCCATAACTTCCTCCAGCAGAGTCTCTAGCTTGGCGGTATCGTGCTCGTTATTGGCGCCCTGCGTCTCAATCAGCACAACGTACGGCGGCTTGGAGGGCAACGGATCGTTGTAAGGGTAATGGCCGCGTACAAGGTCGAGGCCGGTCTGGTCCATGCACTCGAACGAGCTCAGAACCTCGCCAAGACTGTTTTTGGTCTTCTTGAATAGCGCTTGCACATCCTTGAACGAATTAAGGCCCAGCAATGCGACATTGGTGGCATTGGGCTTGGGCGGGCAGTGAATCGAAAGACCAGTCACAATACCAAGGGTACCTTCACTACCAATAAATAGCTGCTTCAGGTCATAGCCAGTATTGTCCTTGCGAACATGGCTCAGGCCATTGTAGATGTCTCCATTGGGTAGAACAGCCTCAATTCCCTTAACAGAGCCATGCAGATTGCCGTACCGAAGTAACCGCACACCACCAGCATTGGTGGAGATGTTACCTCCGATCTGGCAGCTGCCCTTGGCACCCAAATCCAGCGGGAAGATATGGCCGTGGTCTCGGAGATAATTGTCGGCATTCTCGAGAATCAGACCGGCGTCGGCCACAAAAGTGCCGCTAAGCTCGTCCATATCGCGCACTTTGTTCATTTTCTCCAACGAAATAAGAATCTCATCAAACACAGACACGCATCCGCCAACAAGGTCGGTACGGCCACCAACCGGCACCACGGCCAGGTTCCGGTCGTAGCAATGCTTAAGGATCTGGCTCACTTCCTCGGTGGATTTCGGCTTCAGCAGAACCTGCGATTGGCCCTCGTACATATGAGGCCAATCCTCGTTGTAAGGAGCAATGTCCTCTTTGTTGGTGATTGCGTCGTTGTTCAACAACTTTTGAAAGAAAGCAATGTCGTCTTGATTGACCTTTGCATAGTCGCCGCGTTGGACATTGTACTGTTTTGCAGTCAATGTCGAAGCAAAGCGGAACCCACGTTGAGCCAAAAATGGCTGAATCCGTTGAACAATCATTGCACCAACCAATGTACTAGTTTTGTCAAGCAATGCAGCGAGGTATATATAAGTCTGCCTAGTAGGGCAAGGGCATCGGCGGGGACATGCATCGGCGCCAATAGCCGGTATGCATGGAAGAAAAAAACAACAAATCACCTGTCAAGTGCGTTTTCTCCTACAACAATTTTATGGATAGTCTAGTAGTTAGATAGTCATTCTGAAGCGCAGTGTGTATTTTCGAGGGAGTGCGAGGCTACTCCAATTCCCAGTTCTTTTCGAGGAATTCAACAAAAAATGGACCGATACTGTCCAAAGCAATATTGGCTGCTTTGTTTAGTTGGACAAAGTTGCGGCGAATCCGATTGAGTTGCGGTAGCGAAAGCCGCAAAGGAAGCGTCACTGGTTTGCTGGCAATAACTACACGGGAGCCAGCTGCGTCTTGGTGCAGCTCCATAACTTGCTTCACAATTGAGTTGGTAGTTTCATTCAAAGTACTGAGGTAACTTGCTGGCAAGGCTGCCTTTACAGTCGTAGCATGGTTCGGCTTGACCGGCACTTTGTTGATGAGGGCATCCCAGATTTCGTCAGTCGGCAATGCCTCTTCCGGGGTAACAATAAATAAGGGCGAATCCCAGCGACTCATACCATTGGGTTCTTCGTATCGAAATACCAAAGCATCAAAAAGATCTTGGGGCCAGCCATCTTCACCGCGCGCTTTATTCCAGTCCTGGCACGTTTCCACGGGAGTACCGACATGAACCACGCATGAGTTGGTAGACAAGGCCTTGGCTTCGCAAAACAGTTGGTACCGGAACCCTTTAATATAGCTCAGGTTATCGAGAATAACCAGACTGTTTTTGGATAGCAATCGCTTCACAGCTGCCATTTGCTCGCCCCGAGCTGCTTTCTCAGGCTCGCGGTCGCGATAATTGCCTTTGGGGATCCCTAAGCTTTCATCATTGATGATATGAATATCGGCGATTGCGGAGCCTTCCTTGGCTGCGAAGGCTTTTTTCAGCTCTTGGGCCCTGGTGGTTTTGCCAGAGCTCGGGAACCCACTTATTGTTACTAGAGGCATGGGGTCTAAAGTGAAATTTCACAACTGAAATTTTCGTCATCATCCTGATCCAAGGGGCCAAACTACACACGGCCAAACTTGAAACAAAGTAAACAACACCAATGTCAATTACAAAAACAGTACCTGCTGCCTTCATACCGCGTACGGTATTCCCCAATCACAATGTTACTTTAGCCAATTTCCATGGCCATCACCGCAAGGCGCTGTTTTCCATGCGGCAGCTTGCATTTAAGATTGATATGGTTTTGGAACTAAGAGACGCTCGGGCACCTATTTCATCTTTGAACCCGCTATTTGACCAGGTCCTAGCTGGCAAACCAAAGCTTGTGTTATACACCAAGAGCGATCTGAGCACGCTCAAGAGCAGTCAAATCGAAGCCTGGGATCCTAGCCAAGACTTTATGCGGATCGATTGTTCGCTTCGCAAGGACGGAAGCCGGGTCTTGAAGTACCTTCGAGAAAAACTAGGAGCCGCTTTCCCTCCGCCACCGCTGGGCCATCGGATTCTCATTACCGGCATGCCCAATGCCGGCAAGTCGACATTCCTCAATACCCTTCGCACCGCTGGTACCAGAAACAAAACAAAGGTTGCACGAACCGGCAACCAGCCGGGAGTTACTCGCAATGTTTCTGAAACAGTCACTATTTCCGAGACTCCTAAGTTGCTGGTGTTTGATACTCCAGGAGTGTTTGTGCCCCAAGTAAGAGATGCAGAGACAATGATGAAAATGTGTCTAATTGGAGCAGTGAATCCCTCCCTTATCGAACCAACTATTCTGGCCGATTACCTGCTATTCAAGTTGAACCAAGCATACCCTAAAGGCGGCCGCTATCCTGGTGCTCCTACCAATGAAGTCAACGAGCTGTTGAATAATCTGTGGAGAACAGGCATGGGCCGACATGACTTCAAAAAGCACCCCAAGTACGCCCGTGACGACAATTCGCTTTCAGCAAACTGGATCCGAAGATACACCCAAGGCGGCCTCGGCAAGATGTGTCTTGACGATGTTACCGTCGAAGCCTATAAAGAGGCATTGGATGCTGGCTACCAGCAACAAGTTGATTTGGGCGCTGTTGCCATTGATACACGCGAGCGCAAACGCTTCATCATGTAACCGCCAAACAGTTTCTATGCCGCTACTGGCCTGTATATATTTAATCTTATGAATGCATTCTCGATAACACCTCTTTGGCGCCCATAAAGTAGGCTGCATGAGATTCTGCCATGCGGGCAATGCGGGACGAATTGCGGGCCATTATCTTTATTTGACTCTCCAATTCTCTCAATTCATGTTTCAAGTAGTCCACCTCTTCCTCAATGCCTTGGGGGCCCTGTCTATCGGTATGAACAATGCTCAATCTCGTGCGTCCCATGGTGCTCCAAACCCTGCGGGAGTAGGTAAATAAAGGGAAGCGTATAATGTGGAGGAGCCCCCAGATTATTCACCATGTCTGATGAGGACGACTTTATGCCGGGTTGCGATGAAGAGGATTTCGACTTTGGCTACGATGAAGACGCCAGCGACGACGATATGGGCCCCAATGATATGGATGGCGAGAACCGGTACTACACTGCCAAGACCTTGCGGGAAGATGAGCCGGATTCAGCTGGCGACGAGTTCCAGGCGGTGATTGATACTGAAGGGGATAGCGAGTGGGCTGTCAAGGCCTCCAAACAGCTGATAAAGTTAAGAGTCGCGCAGCGGAAACCAGCAACTGCAATTGGCGATGCGCTTGAGCAGTTTGTCAAGGTAGATCTGGCCGCCAACATTGGTGCCAACTACAGAGAGGTGTCGTTCTCAAACATGCTAGAGCACTTGTTCATGGCCCATGCGCCTGAACTGATCTACCTGCATGAACGGATCTTGCCAATTGTCAAGGCAGGAGTCAGTCCCAAGAGCCGTTTGCTGAACCGGACTCTACTTAATATTGCCCGGCTCTACTTTGAGAACGGCAACGTTTCCAAGGCTCAAGAAGCCATCAACGGCATCGAAATGCCCTCGGAAAACGAGCTCAGCATGACCTGGAGAATTCCCTTCCTGCTTGAGCTCTATGCTCTGCAGATTCAATTGGCAGTCGCTCTGGGGACAGGCCAAGAAGACAAGTTCTACAATGAGGCCATTCAATTGCAAGTTCAGATGGTGCACCCTCGGGTTGCGGGAGTGATTCGTGAATGTGGAGGTATTCTCGCCATGCGCCAGGCCCAATGGTCAGCGGCTCGCTCGCAGCTTCACAAGGCCTTCAAAAACTACGACGAAGCGGGCCACCCTAATCGATTCCGAGCTCTGCGATATTATGCTGCCAGCAGTATTATTGATGATAGCGGACTCAATCCCTTTGACACGCAGGAAACTAAGGCGTACCATGACTCGCCAGAGCTCAATGGCATGGCAGAGATTGTGGACGCGTATGTGGCGGTTGATTCTAGGGCCTTTAAAATCGCGGTAACGAATGCCCTGCCAAAATTGGAGACAGATCCTATTTTGAAGGAGGCCCTACCCAAGATTGTTGCCTCGTTCGGTAGCCAGGCCATGGTGAAGGCCCTCAAGCCATTCTCCAGAGTCACCTTCAAGTATCTTGCCGAGCAGCTGCAAACCGATGAAGACTCGATTCGCCAAACATCTGTGGGTTTGATTCTCGATGGCCAGATGGCAAACTGGCGCCTGGACAACCGCCAAGGAGCCATCATTAACAATGACTCTACCAAGCCGTTGCAAGCATCTGCCAATAGCTTCCCACTGCCGACCCGTTATCGCGAGCAAGAGCAGGCCCATGAGCAAGAAAAGATGGAAAAGGCTATCTTGCAGGGTGCAGGAGAGAAAGCTCCAACTCCTACCAGTTTGGATACTATCGGAGTGCTTGCGCAGCTGGTCAAAAACGTGGATAAGTTCCGAAATGGTTATTAGGTTAGTGATGCAAACTATTTATTAGGTTAACATGGCTCGGCAGGCTCTACCAGGCTCTACGTACAGGCACTAGTCGGTCATTTTTCTCATTTCACAATTCTCCGAGCTAAGGCTTGTGGGTTTTCGCCATAAGGCACGACCAGGCGGTACACTGCAGATGCTGTAGATCTCCGCCGTAAGGCGGCTCGGGGGTGCGGGGGAATCCCCCGCAAACATCTGGTTTTCTCTGCCAGCCAACCCCCAGAGCTAGTCGAACTGTCCGCCAGGCAGAGCAGCATCGGAACCGCCACCAGAAGGGGGGTGTGCAGGCACAGGAAGGGATCAGTAGTCAGAACTGTATATAAAATAAATAGCTGTCTACGCGCTAGGGGTGTTGACGGAGCGGATTTTCTCAGCCTCGCGGACGCTGCCAGGCGAATTAGAAGGATGCTGACCATCGTGAACAGCAGGAGGAGCCCACGAGAGGTAGTCGCGACGGACCTCGACGTAATCGTAGGCAAACTCGCCAATCTGGTCCTCGTCCACTCCTCGGGCCTCTCCGTCTTCGGAAACCCGAAGGCTGCAGCCAGGAATGTAGTTGATACCGTAACTGATGAGCACAGTCACCACCGCAGTGTAGCCAATGCAGGCAGCAATGTAGGCAATCTGCTTGTAGAGCTGCTTCCAGTTGTGGTCCAACCAGCCACCGTCGTGCTCGGTCGCGCCGTCCAAACCAATAACCCAGCTGGCACCAAAGAGAGCGTTGAAAACGAGTCCAATGATACCAGCCATGCCGTGCTCGGCAAACACATCCATAGAATCATCGATGCGAATAAGATATTTCAGCTGAGTCGAGTAGTTGCAGACCACACCAGCAACAACGCCAAGAATCACCGACGCCCACATGGGGATCACACCAGAGCAGGGGGTAGCGGCAACCAAGCCCGAAATGATACCCGAGCAAATGGCCACCGTCGACCATTTACGCTCCAGGCGCCAATCCAGCAGACCCCAAGAAAATGCACCAAAGCAGGCAGTCAAGTTCGAGTTCCAGACCGAGTAAACGGCGCGCAGGTTGGCACCAAGAGCAGAACCGCCGTTGAAGCCCAGCCAGCCAAACCACAGAACCACGGTGCCCAAAGTAACCATGGAGACATTGTGGGGTCTGAAGTTGAGCAGAAGCTTTTCCTTGCGGCGGCCGACGCAAAAGGCAAGCGCCATGCCACCCACACCGGAACCAATCTCGACAGGTCCGCCTCCGGCATAGTCCAGGACGCCCCAGCGAGCACCGGCCCAGCCATCGGCACCCCAGGCCCAGCAGGCCAGGGGGCAGTAAACAATGGTTGCCCAAATGAACACAAACACCATCATGGGGAACAGACGGGTTCTTTCGGCAGCACTGCCCATGATAATGGCACAGGTAACTGCGCAGAACATACCCTGGAAACTTGCAAACAAGAGCTCAGGGTATTTTGCCTCTGGATCGCTATCAAACATGCCGCGAAGGGCAAAATGCTTAAGATTGCCAATGTAGCCGTTGGTAGCACTGCTGGACAGCGCCAGCGAGTAGCCCCAGAACCACCACTGGAACATTGCCATGCAGCCGGACATGACGCACAGCCAAATCATGGACAATGCCGACTTGCGGCGGGCGAGACCAGAGTACAGGAACCCCAGACCGGGAACCATAAATAGAACCAATCCGGTGGAGATAATAAGATATGCAGTATCGCCAGTGTCATATGCTGGGATTTCCGACGGAGTTGGGGGAGCCCGTGCCACAAGATGAGCTGCGGACATTTTCTTGCAATCAGCCCAAAAGGTCGTCTGGCCGCGTTATAAAGCCTGCGATAAGCGGTTCTTGGCATCCCTGGTCGATAAATTACTCATGCCCGATATGCAGGTGCGCAGACCCACCATTGGTCATTTCCCATCGTTATCAGCGGGCAAGGGTCCGATAGTGGGGGAGCTGCAGGCAGTCGCCAAGCAGGAACCTAGCAACTTGAGGGTTGGAGAACTCGCACAGCCGCATTGGTGTTCGGGAAATGATCGTTTGAATAAGTTCTCCGAGGAGCCCCTTTTTCGAATTTAGCCATAACGGTCATGTACCGCAACCGTTACGGAACCTGAAAATTTTCCTGCGGGTAAGGTTACAGTTGCAGCTCCTGATCTGCACGCCATTGCCATCACGTTGTATATAGCATTGGCTCGAGGACTGTTCACTCCCGATGCCAAGCAGAATTTAGATCTCGATACCAGATACACTTTATATTTCCTAACCTCTTTGCTTTTCTTTGAAAGCTTATAGTCCTAGCTTTATGCAAATAGCAGGCAGCATGCATGTCCATGGCCTGTTTTTCCCGGTTGTTGCGGGCCCGGTATCGCATGCAGAATATGCATCCCGGCGACACAGCCCAGGCCCGCGCATTAGCCAAGTACCAGTCGAAGAGCGCATCGCCAAGAGAGCAAGGCCAATTCGACGCATGTTTATAGATGTAGATGCAGCCAAGTAGGCTGAGTAGGTCCGTCCAAGTCATCGTGCCGTCGCCCAAGTCGATGCTAGTTGAGAACAACCCAGAACACAAACGAGAAAACAACCCAGAGAAATACTATGAAAAAAAAATCTAGTGTTATAAAAATCTAAAAAATGTCGCCCTTGTCGCCCATTTCCTGGGCCTTGCGGTGCCCCCAATAGTCATTGATAGGCTTGTAGTAGTCTTCGCCCGTGACGGGGTGCTTTGCGAGCTCAAACCATTGCGGCTTGTACTCGATGTTCTGGGCCTCGCGTTGCTTGCGAGCAGCGCGCTGCTTCTCCTCGACGCGGTTCTTCTCGGTACTGGCTTCGTCGTAGCGGCCCTCTTCCATGCACCGCTGGTCGGGGCGCAGGCGCGTGTCTGTGGGCGGAAGCCAGTTTGCCAGCTTACCCTCGAGGCCATTGAGCGTGATGGCAAAAGGCGTAAGATTAAACGGTGCGGGGGGACGGTCATGGACCTGCCAAAGCAGCAGCTTGCCCTTGGATCCATCCAACCGCTTGGCGTAGATCTTGTCGTCCCACGAACCACCAACGCTGTACACCTCCTTGCCATCCGCGTCCTTGACGGTGCCTTCGAGCTTGTATGCCGAAGCACCTCTCCAGCCACGGGGCTTGAGGACCAGCTCACACGTCACACCAGTAGTGTGGTTGCGGAGCTGCATGGTGCCGTAGTTATCGACAACAGGGTTGCCGATCATGATACCCACGACGGAGGAAGTGACCTTGCGGTACGAGTAGAGCTCGCTCTCGACATTGGCACCAGCATTGGGACGCAGGTTCAGGTACCACAGCCCCAGCGGGTTGATGTCAAATGAGCGGCCCTTGAACTTGCTGTCGACGTTACTCTCGCCGTAAAAGTCCCATCTTGGCGACTCGGCAATCAGCGCGCCAATCGGAGGATGGTGCGACACTTGCTCGGCCATGAGCCGGAACTCTTGGTCGGGGCGGCAGTACTCGTAGGTCTCGCCCAATAAGGGATTGAAGGGTTTGGCCACACGGTTGATTGTCGACGAGTAGGAGCTCACGGCAAAGGCAGCAACATAGGCCATGCGCAGCTCGGGATCGTCGACGGCAGCAGCGGCCTTGTCCAGCAAGCTCACGTACTCCATATCCTCTGCCGAGCGCTGCAGCAGCGACACGCACTCGTTGAAGGCAACGGGCAGGGTCATGCGCGTCATGTCCTTGCCAATGGCGTTCTTGAGGATGCCCCACAGCGAGATGCGCGGGCGGTTGTCGTTGTCGAGCTTGAGCCGCGCGCGCGGCGGCTCCTCGTAGCCGGCGAACGACTCCTCACCAAGAATCTCCTGGCTCTTGGATTCCTGCACGTCGGTCAAGCCGTCCTTCTTGGCTTGGGCATGCACGTCGGTCGGGTCGGGGATCCCGGCGCCAGCATCGGCCTCCTCGGCCATCTTGTCGGCCTCCTTGTCGTCGGCACCTGCAGCCGAAGCCTCGGGTGCCGTCGCCACAGGCTCAGGAGCCGTCTGCGTCTCAGGCGCCGTCTGCGCCTCAGGCGCCGTCTGCGTCTCAGCTGTCTGCGTCTGAGGATCCGTGTCTTGGGGAGCCTCCGGAGTCTCAGTAGAAGGAGCAGACTTGGAAGCAGAAGCAGCACCTAAACCGATAGCACCGGCTGCGCCAGCCACGGCAGCGGCCACGCCGGCGCCAATCCCGCCCGAAGTTGTGTCGGGCTCGGCACGGCTCTCGGTGATGGTCGGCAGTTCAGGCTCGGCGGCAGTCGAAGTGCCGGCAGCTCCAGTGCCGGCAGTGCTGGCGGCATCCCAACCATCCACAGTGTCAAAGAACTCTTCGTCAGAGTCCTCGTCGACGCTGGGAGCAGCGTTCTTTTGGTAGGCAAAGATCTGGCCCTCCAGACGCTCCTGCTCGAGCTGCAGATCCCGCACGTTCTGCGCCCACAGCTTCTGGTTCTTCTCGGAGCGGTCCAGGTTGATGAGCAGTCGCTGGCTGTACTTTGCGTACGCCTGCAGATCGCCGGCCAGCACGTCGATGTTGCGCTGGCCCGTGGTCACGGCGTCCGCGACCTCGCTGTCGCCGTTGGAGCGGTGGCCCAGCGTCGAGAACAGGTCCTTGAGGGCCGCGAGCTGCGCCAGCATGGAGTCCAGCGACACGGCCGGCGTCGTATTCTCGTCGTCGTCGAATTTCTCCGTGTCGACGGACGCGTCGTCGTCGTCATCGGGCGCCACCGCCAGATCGTTGATGATGATATTGTTTGCGGAAACCCGGTCGGTCTCGGACGCAGCAACCGAGATGTTGGAGCGGTGGCCGAGGTGCGAGCCGGTCTTTGAGGCCCCGGAACCGGCGCTGGCCACGCTGAGCGTGCGGCGGCTGGCCTGGTGCGGCGGGGTGGTTGACAGCGAGCGGCGGCCCGCGCGGTCGGAGCTGGCACGGGCCTTTTCCACGTCCTTGGCAAACGTGATGGCATTCTGCAGCGCCCAGACCCAGCGGCTGGCCTCGACGGCGTGCGCGGCCTTGAGATGGAACTTGGCGGTGGGCGTCTTGACCTCGAAGCGGTTCTTTTCGCTCGAGTCCAGCTTCACGCGCGCACTGCGCATATTGATGGACCCCCGGCACGACGACTGCGCATCTTTGGGCTTTTTGTAGTAGCTGAGGATCCCGTCTTCCAGCACAAACCACCGCATGCGGTAGCCGGTGGTGATGTTGGTCCACTTTTTAAGGAACCCCGACATCTGCGGCGCGACCTTGCCGCCCTGGCTCTGGGCGTTCTGGTCCAAAATGGCCGCGCTCTTGGCCTGGTCATTCAGCAGCCGCTTGACCTTGTCGTCCGACGTCACTTGCGACGGCAGCTTGCCCTGCTGGTTCTGCACAAGCGGGTTGCCGCCATGCGACAAGATAAACTGCACGAGCCTGAGGTTGTTGGCCCGGGCAGCATCGTGCAGCACCGTCGAGCCGTTGTCGGGGTCGGTGCCGTTGATATCCAGCAGCTCGGGCACCCGCGGGTTGGCGTAAATGGCCTCCAATTGCGGGAGGTCTTGGGCCTTGAAGGCCGACCACAGCCGCACGGCCGTGGCCTCCACAAACTTCTGCTGCGCCTGCTGCAGTGCCTGCGCCATCACGGGGTTGGGCACGATATCCAAGGGCGTCTGGCCGTTGTCGTTGGCAATGGTATCGTCGATCTCCGGCAGGCCCAGCAAGAAGGCTGCCAGATCGTTGCGGCTCCGGGCAACAGCAATGTGCAGGGCACAATTGCCGTCTTCGTTCTGCTCGTTGATGTCGCGGTTGGCCTGACGGTACAATTCGACAATCTTAGCAACCACGGCCAGCTGCGCACTGGACTGCACAGACAGGCCCAGCAAAAACGGGAACTTCATCAGGTTGTACACATTGGCCAACTGTGTCAATTTGTCGGCACTCGGCGACCTCAGGGCGTCCATCACCTTGAGTTTCACCACCGAGTTTTCCAATGTGTTGTCGGACATGATGGTGGGGTGGGAACGGACGGCTGCGCTACCCTCCACCCTGGGGGGCCGTCTTTGCTGATCAGCAACCCACATGTGCCTGATTCCCGCCGAGCAGCCATGGTTGCTGGGACTGTAATGCTTGCCGGCTTAGGCATCTTGTAGTGGCTGCTGACTCCCTGCGACCTTCCGCTTGGGACCGGTGCGGAAGCCGGCCACAAATCAAGCCCTGATTACTATCTCCCAGGACAACAGGGTTGGGTCCGCGCGAAAAGTCCGCTTACCTTTTCCCATCAATGTTCCGGGTCGGCCGTCGGTTCTTTTCGGGAACCAAGCAAGCCAAGTTCGATGTCGAGAGCTTCGTGAACCGTATCGACGCTATTGCCAAGAAGGGTCCTTCTTCCGAGCGCAAGCCCTGGCAGCGACCTTCTTTGCAGCGCCAGCAGCCGCAGCAGAAGCGCACCGCGCAGGCAGGAGATGGTCAGGCCAAGCAGGGCCAAGCCAAGCAGGGCCAAGCCAAGCAGGGCCAAGCCAAGCCTCGTAATGGTGACGGCAAGCCTCGCCAGTTCCGGCCCCGCCAGCAGGGCCAGCAGGGCCAGCAGGCTCAGGGCGATGCCCAGCAGCCCCGGCAGTTCCGGCCTCGCAACCCTCGTCCGTTCCAGCCTCGCCAGGGCCAGAATGATGCCCAGGCTGCTCGGACTGCGCCCGGTGAAACCCGCCAGGGTCAGACCAGCCAGACCGGCCAGACGGAGACCGACCAGCGGCCCCGTAAGTTCGAGGGCCGTAACGGCGACGCCCAGTCGCAGCCCCGCGAGTTTACGCCTCGCCGGCGCCAGCCTCGGGCTGATGCGCCACGGGCTGATGCGCCTCGCGACGGCCAGGAGGCCGATGTGTTCCGCCAGCCGCGCTTCGACGACTCCACGCCGCGCTTCGCCAAGCGTCGCGTGCCTCTGACTCGCGGCAGCGCCCGGGCCGGTGCCGGGGCCGGTGCTCGCGGTGCCCGTAAGGGTCCTCGCTCGGGCCGTGCCAACGCCAAGAACCGCCGCCAGGCCGGTGCGCGGCCCCAGCGGGCCGGCCGCCCCGAGCAGGCCAGCGGCAACGAGGGCTCGCTTACGGCCTCGCAGGGCCTGGAGCTGATCCTGCGCAACGTCGGCACGGATCTCACCGGCTGCGTGCCCGTGAACCGTCTGGACGCGCGCTCGATCTCGTCGGCGCTCGTGCCGTCGTCCGTCACCTTCAACACTCGCGTCTGGTCGGTGCTCAACACCCGCGACGTGACTGCCAAGACGGCCAGCCAGCTCATCGAGGAGCAGGTGCGTGGCTCGTTCGCCAACCAGCAGATCAAGCCTGTCTCGAACTCGATTGCCGAGGAGGCGTTTGCCCAGGCGCTGTCCAGCAACCCCTACATCTCACAAAAGTCCAAGCACTTTATTTCGCAAGTCGCTGCGGGCAAAATCTCGCCTAAAGACATTAAACAGGCGCAGCTCTAATGTATATATCTATCCTCTAGTCAGTTCAATCAGTCACTTCAAGCAATCACTTCAATCCGTCTGTTTCCTGGGTGCGATAAGCGCAGTTCTAGTCCTGGTTCGCTCCCTCGCCTAAAGCTGCTAGCCACTTGGCGGTCTTGGCCGTGTTGGATGCTTGGCCCTTGGCAAGGCCCCGCTCAAGATATGACGTGCGCCGTGTATTGGCGACCGCCTCGGTCTTGAACAACACATAGTCGCAAAACACTTTGGCGGGCCAGTCAGGAGGTGCGTTGCCCACCACAAAGTCAAACGGCAGGTATGCGCGCTCCTGGGCCAGAAAGTCGACCATGACGTCGTGCTTGTAGGCTGCCTTGGAGTTGACAATCTGCCGGAATGCTTCGCGAGCAAGATCCCTCCTCGTGCTCTCGTCAACAACCTCTGCAGATTCGTCTCCGGTCGGCGAGCAGGGCTGGCCGTATTGGCAATAATGGAGCAAGCTAGTGAAGTCAAAGAGATGGGTTCCCAGCATTTCCATGGCCTGGACGTGCATCCCAAGCACGCTGTACGCCAAGCAACGCACGATATACAGCTGCCGCGTGTGCTCATCCAGAATAGACACTAGAGCGCCTGCATCGGTTTCTGGGCGTTTGAGCAATGCCCAGAACTCGAGCTCCAAGTCAATGAACTTCTTGAACGCAGACTCGGGCAGGCTATCTTTGAGGCTCTGCAGATAAGGAAAGAAAGGTCGCTTGGGCCAGCCAAGCTCAGAATAGGTTTTGTGGGCATTGCTGATAGCCGCTGCCACATCGGGGTGCTTGACAAAGTCGATCAAGTCATTAACCACAAATGTGGCCAAATCAGACACATAAAGCGGCATCTCCAGCGTGTACACAAGGTACTTGAGGTACCGCCGCCAGGCCAAGTCGCCGTCCACATTTTTCAGCGCATCCAGAGTCTCCTTTTCGTCGAAATGTGTCTTGCGGTGCTCGTCAGTAAACACTCGCAAGCCCATGTCGGGGTTGACGGCCATAAGATCGATGCCCTTGGACCACACCAGTTTTTCATCACTGCTGTCAACAAGCACATTGGCAATATTCTTGGCTGCTTGCTCAGATGTCATGGAAGGTATATCCCCTACCAGCGCCTGTTGCCACAGGGCCAGCAGCTCCGAATCCATTTTGCGTTTGGTGTAGATCTTTTCTAAAAGCTCATAGTCGCCTTGGTTGCGGACATTGGCAATCAGCACTTCGTAAGACTTTGTATCCTTATCGCTGATGAACTCTACAAGAGCATTCTTGTCCAAGCATTTTGCATACTGCTGCTCTAGCTTCTTGCGGGCATTTATATCGGTGCTTCGTTTGATTTGCGTCCGCAGATACGTCTTGAAGAACTGTTTGTCTCGCTGAGACTTTTCTCGCCCGCGCAGCTGCTCGACTAAAGAAACCAGGCCCTTGGGTATGTCTTTGGGCAGCTGGTCGCTGGCTTGGAAAATGTACAATACAATGTTGGGGTCCAAGCGGATCCCGTCAAGCCATGCCCGCACGGCATCTATCTGGTTTCCGGTATCCAGCATGTGAAGGGCCAGTAATAAGCTCAAGTATTCGAGCTGGATCACGCCGGCTTCGCTACCGATATCGACCATATCCGGGGTGATTTCTGTGCATTTGCCGTCCAGAATGCTGGACTCCAATCTCAGAATCGGGGACGGCGGAGCCCAATACTGGGCTCTTCCAGATTCGAAGAGCAGCACGATACGGGTTTTCACAATCGTGGCACTTTTCTCGTTAAACTTATTCTCAAGGTCGGAATCCACAATCGCGACGGGATCCTCGACAATAAACACGGTTTGGACGGGCTCGTCGTCTACAACGTCAAGGGGCTTACCATCGCTATCCAAAGAGTTGACCACAAGCTTGTGGTCCACAATCGCAAGAATATAACTATCAATCGCCCACAAATCTGATGGGTAGCTGTCCCAGGTGATCACCTGGCCCTGGCGAGCCACTTCGCCCTGATCATTGATCACCAGTCCCATAGCAGGTTGGTCGATAGCGGTTCCTTGGACCACCACAAACTCTTCTTGACTAACTGCCGCTAGCAAAGGAGGGAGTCCCGGGGCAATTGGAAATAGTGGGATCTTTGATTCCTGCCGAAGATCCAATAGCTCATACGCTTCACTTGTTGCCAATAGCATTTGATCACCCGTCCATAAGCCAGTCACAATTCCGCGATACTCAATTGTGCGGGAAAGTTTAAGGCCTGTAGGTGCTGTTTCCAGAAAGCGAATTGCCGAGGATGTAAATACGGCAATCAATGGGCTCTGGGGCTGCTGCACCACTTTAGTGATATCTCGCATTGAAAAGCCCACGGCCGGCTCCAATGAGGCCAAGTCGTAGCCAACAGTGTTTCTTCCAACAGTTAAAGCAATCAATCGGTCTTCGCCAGGAAGTAACGACAGACTACTCACTGCCAGGTCCCGCTTTGTTTTTTGGGTTTCTTGGACAGTCCACTTGGTCTCATTGGGGGTTTCTTCATTTTCTGGGCCGCTCGTCTTGAGCAGGTATATTTGTCCAGACTCGTCGGCTATATACAACGACTGATTGTAGGCATTCAGGGCTGTGACTTTGGTTCCCTGCGGAAGCTCAAAGTCGAGCCCCAGACGCATGCTGATCTCAGCTCCGAAGCACAGCTATATCTCCCATACCTCTAAGCCCGTCTAAGCCAAGAGCCAAAACACCAGAGCCAAGAATGTTTGAGATCCCGTTTGAAGTGCCAACTACGGCAGCTTTAAAAGCGGGCCCTGGAGCCGAATCGCTCGTATCGTATCATGCCATTGTAAGAGATAGCCTGAAACGGGTTCGCAATGACAAGAACCCTGACCTGATCTCAGCAGTGCGGTCGTTGCAGGACTATATTCCCCTAGTTTTGGAGCGTCTACCTCTCGAGACCACTGATTTTGCGTGGAGGCTACCGTGGTCGGCTCCAAATACCAAGACTGCCCGCAAAAGCGGAGACTATGAACGCTCAATGGCTACGTTATGTCTGATTCTTATTCTTACAAGAGCTGCCGGCCAGGCTCAGCAGCACCAAAATTACAAGCAAACGACCGCGTTTCTCATGGAGGCTTCGTCTCGAGCCCTTTATTTATCCCAAACCCCGCCCGCAAACTTGGACGTGCTTGAACTGGATCCTGCCACGCTCAAGTCGCTGGTGCATATCCTGGATGGCCTGATTCACCAAATGACGGTGCTCAAGACAGCTTCTACGGTCCTGGAGGAGAACATTGCGACGCCCTCGGCAATTCTTCATGCCCTCATCGCCATGCATGCGGCGGATCAGTATGCACGGGCCCTGCAGCTGGCTCCGAAGGCGCTGCGAGCATGGGTGCAGGCCCAGCATGCCTATTGCCAGGCGGCAGCTCGGTTGTTTACAGCCATTGAGCAGTCCCAAAAGGGGCAGGTGGGCATAGCCATTGGCCATCTTGCATACGGCCAGACGCTTTTGAAGAAGGATAAGGAACAAAAAGACCTGGCGGCTGCTTTGGAGGGCCTGAAAAAGCGCTACGAATCGGAAAACAAGCAGGTCTCTTTCCAGGCCGTGCCCTCTCCAACTGCTCTTCCTTCTCTAGCCGCAGGACGACGTATTGTCCAGACCACTGCCTGGACGCCCGAAGGCACCCAAGCCCAGGGCCAAGGCTACTTCTAGGTCCTCCTACTTCTAGGTCCTCCGAGGACTGGCTCTTGGGTTCAGGTCAGGACCGTACATTGGCTTGGACATGTAGTATAGGCAAGGTGTATGTATGCAGATATATTCACTAATAGCCAACCCCTAGGTAACCTCTAGGTAACCTCTAGGAATAACTAACTATAAATAAGATCAATTGATCATTTTTCAGACTCAAACGGCTGTCGACACATAGGACATTGGCCATGCGCATTCTCTACTGCCAGCCAAGTCTCGATGCAGTGGGCGTGGAACGAATGTTTACATTGGCCCACCACTAATGGACATCCCTCGCCGGGGTATGTGCAGGTCGGGCAAGTACCGTCGAAATGGACTCGGCAAATACTGCAGACCTCGTTTGCGCCTTTTTCCCAGTTCCAAACACCCACCGGTACCCATTCGTTGATGGTTACTCTCATTGTTTGGCTTTGGGGCTCTGTTTAGATTCGCTTTGGCAGCTGGGTCTGGGGAGATTTCCGCTTTGGCCCCGGTTTCTGGCAGCTAGGCACTTAGGCTTTGGCAGCTGGGTATGGTTTTAGCAGCTGATGCATGTTTTGGCTGTGTTAGGGTGCTTTGATGCGGATTAAGTAACCTGTCGACCCCGGCTGATCACTTGCATAAGTCTACCCAGAGTCATGGCTGGGGAAAAAGAGCCTGAACTGCGCGAGCAAGACAAATGGCTGCCGATAGCTAATGTGTATCGGATCATGAAGAACGCGTTGCCCAAGAATGCCAAGGTTTCCAAAGAGGCCAAGGAGTGTGTGCAGGAATGCGTGAGCGAGTTTGTGAGCTTCATCACTTCCGAGGCGTCTGAAAAATGCGGTGCCGAACGCCGCAAGACCGTCAACGGCGAGGATATTCTGTTTGCCATGACTTCCCTGGGGTTTGAAAACTACTCGGAGGTCCTGAAGATCTACTTGACGAAGTACCGCGAATTCCTGGCCACAAAGGACAAGGCCAAGCGCCCCGAGAAACGGGATAGTATTGTGGATGCCGAAACAGAACAAGAAATGGACCTCGACACAGACAAGAGCCAACGAGAGCGCTACAGCTATGCTTCCTATGATGAGGAACCGGCCGACGACGCGCTCTATCAGCAGTATAGCGGCCAGTTCACCAATGTCGAAATGAACAATGTGGAGATGAACCAATACGGCAATGCTGCCGAATAATGATTTTAGCTTTTTATACTTTAACTACTTTATAACCTCCTGTACGCGCGAGATCTCGGGCCCACCTACAGCAGCTCCACCAACAGCTTACTGCCCTTGGCGTCGCTGGCTCCGATCTCCTTCTTGTGGGCCTTGAGCTTCGATTTCAGCGCCTTGGGGTCGGCAAGACTCTCCAAAAGAGCAACGGCAACAAACGTGCCGTTGCCGGTAGCCCACTCCAGCGCGTGCTTGGCCACGAGCTCGGCAATCGCGGCCTGGAACTCAGGCACCTCGCGAACCAGCTGTTTGAGCACCCGGCCACAAACAGGGTTGGTCAAAGGATGGTTCTTGACCAGACTAGGCGAGCCATCGAAGGCAGTAACAACCGCATCGATGGCCTGCTGCCGCTGCTCATCAAGACTGGCGCTCTTGCTGGTCTCGGCGTCGTGCGTAAACAACTCACCAATAAACTGCATACCAAGAGGATCCCGCACAATCTCACCAGCATGGTCGATGACGGCCTGGTACATGATCGGAAGCACTTGCTTGAGCAAGTCCACGCGACGAGTCTCGTCATCCTTCTTGGAGGTCGCACTCTTAAGCTTGTCGACCTCCTCGAGGCGCGAAAGAACGTCGCGGGCAAAGTATTTAGGAGCACGGCCCATCAGCAAGTACAAGAATGGCCGACGAGCGAACTTGTCTGTCATGAACTCGGCCATGTGGTCCTCGTAAATAGGGGCAAACGACTTGTTCACATAAACAGTATCGTCAACAGTATTAAAGATAGTGGTCAGCACCTGGTTGCCGTACTGGTCCTTGGCCAGCTTATCACCGTAGGCCTTGAGAGCCTTGACAAGCTTCTTACGCTCCTTGGCGTTGGCAAATGCCAGCACGATGTTGGCGACCTGCGCGCCGGCGCTGGTATGCACAATCTCGGCAAACTGTTCGGTGATCAGATCAACAAACGTCTCACGCTCGGAGCCCTCGAGACCAACGTTGCGTGCATACTCCAGCATGGCAGCATGGATGATTTCAAAGCCAATAGATCCCTTGTTGACAGCAGCGGTAATGACCTGGTTGAGGTTGTCGAGAAGGTAAGGCTTCTTCTCGGGCTTTTCCTCAATGATGGCAGCCAAATTGGGCTTGTCCTCACCGGCAGACTTGAGCACAGCAAACTCAGAGCCGTAAAACTCCCGGAGAATCTGTCTCTTTTGAGCAGCCGTGGCGTACTCGCGGAAAGCATCCTCAATCACATAGGCACCCTCGCGGTGCTTCATGAGCTGGCGGAAGTGGCCATGCAGCTCGTCGAGAATCTGTTTACGGGTCTTGGCAGATCCGTAGAACAGCATCTTGACCAGCAGGTACTTGCCGTAACTGCTCTTGGCCAGCTCGACATACTTGCCCTTGAGCGCATTGGTGATGGCCAATCTCTTTTCCTGGTCAGCGTACTTGAATAGAGTCTGCACCACTCGCGTCGAGTCATGACGGAATACCAGATCGGGTATTCTATCCTTGGCAAGCTCAAATGCTTCCTGCACATATTCCTTGCGTTTGGAAGCAGAGATGGACTTGTCGCGCAGGTGCTCCCAGACCTTCTTGAGGCTCTCGATTTCCTGGCCAAAAGCCTTTTTCAGCTTACGCTCCTGGCGAAGCTTCTTCTGCTCAAGACGTTTCTCGGCCTTTTCTGCGTCCGTGAGTTGCGAGTTTTTGGAGGGTTCCTCGCTGGCTTCACCGTTGGTCTCCTTTTCCTCGTCGTCCTCTTCATCCTCGTCTTCATCCTCGGCTTCGCTATCATCTTCATCATCATCGAAGCCGCCAAAGTCATCGTTTTTAGTGTCATTATCGTCAGAACCATCCGAATTGGAGAGATCGTCGAGCTCGTCCAGCTCGTCCAGCTCGTCCAATTCATCGTCGCTGCCCGAATTCGACCCCAATTCAGACTCGGAGCCACTGCTGATTTCCTCAGCAGACATCAGCTCTTCTGGCTCTTGCTTGCGAACCTTTTTGGCCGGCTCGGCGGCCACATTCTGGGTCTTGCGTTTAGCCATTATAACGAAAAGTTTCGGTTTAGGTAATTTTTTTTCATCTCCCTTGGACCCGATTTCTGCTTTTTCTTTTTTATTTACGCTGGGGTGAGATTATTGGGAATATTCTATTAATAATAACAAAATTAAAATGCAATTTATAGCTCGTCGTGGCCCTTGATACTGGACGGAATCACAACATACCGAATATAAAGATCTCCAAAAGTGTCTGAATGTCCTTGCACAGGCATACCTTCACCCTTCAAGATCTCCAATTCACCATCGAAAACACGCTGGCCCTTTTCTCGAGAAAGACGAATGTGGGAGTCAAGATCCAGCTGTAAAAGCTCCCGGCTCCAGCCACCCTGCGCTGCTTGCTTGCTGGAAAGGACCTCCTCGCGAAAAAGATTCGCTCCGCGGCGGCGATAACCATAGTTGTCCTCAGAAGACTCTCGGACTCGTACAATCAGATTACCGGCCTCCCAGTCAGGGCTTTGGTCGCCTTCGCCGTCAAGAACATAATCCCATTCGCGAGGAGCACCAGGGTCTAAGAATACGTTGTATTTGCGGTCCTCGCGCATCACCCGGCTGCCCTGGCACGCCTTACATGGGCTCTTGATGGACGAGCCACGGCCACCGCAGTGGTTGCAGGGCATCTGGATCCGTTGAACCATGCCAGGAGCCAATTGGTGTTCCATAATGATCTGTCCACGGCCCTGGCACTCATTACATGTCACACGTTGTCCATCGGAAGAGCCACTGCCGTCACACTCATCACAGATGCTCTGCATATTCACTGTAAACTCGAGCGTAGAGCCTTTGTAGGTATCCACCAGCGACGCTTCCAGGTGGGTCATAGCATTCTGGCCGCGGGCTCTCTGATTACCGCCGCCAAAGCCACCGAAACCGCGGTTTCCGCCAAAGAAATGCGAAAACATGTCTCTAGGGTCCTGGTGATGGCCGCCCTTCAAACCGGCCTCGCCATATCTATCGTACTTGGCACGCTCATTCTTGTCACTGAGGACCTCATACGCACTCGCAATCTCAATGAATTTTTGTTGAGCGTCTTCGTTTCCCTTGTTTTTGTCGGGATGATACTGCCGGCTGAGGGCACGGTATGCCTTTTTGATCTCTCTTTCCGTCGCGTCTTTGCCTACTCCGAGGATATTATAGTAATCCTCGGCCAGCACAAGAGCCAAAAGTGGTGCAAGGATCCAGCCTTGTGAAAACCACATTTTTGAGGGGGGTGTTTAGTATAAGTTGGTGTGTGGGTTGGTTTATTAAAACTAACAAACTAACACAGGGTCAGCGTGGCAGTTGTCTTGTCTGCAGGACGTTCCCAACCCTGGCATCCGATTGCGTTTAATCAGCCGAGTCTATCGGATTGGTCAGCGCTAACAACTGTCTTAGTCATCTCGTAACCCCTAATTAAGCATGTGAGAGAAAGATGATCTTGGAACCCTTGGGACTCATGCCGGAGATCGTGAATTTGAGTTGTGGGCCATTGGCAAATTACTTGAATGTTCGTTTTTACAACTCGCAGGCATCATATTTCGCCTATACGAATGAGCAGGTCGCTAGGTCGTTGGTCGATCCGAATGTTCGGTTTGTGGCCGGTAAAGAGTACACTCCTCGCGCAGTGTTTTGGGATTTCCGTCATGGATTTGGCTCCCTGCACAGGTACACGCAAGCTTATGAGCCGCAAACGAACCAAAAAGACCTTGCTTCCGAGTTTGGCAATGTAGTTTCGCTCAATTCGGCTGAAAAGCCTAAAAAGGGCCAGTTTTGGACGGATAGCCTGAAGTTCCCTTTGCATCCCAGCTCACAGTACGAGATCCCCAACTGGGAATTCGATCCAATCGAGCATCCGTATGGCCAGGCCCGTGGAGTCACCGAGGTTGATTCTCCTTTTGTTACTTTTAACGATGGCCAGACTCAATTCGAGGCTCTCGATGCCGAAAACGATCATGAGTATCTTGATGTGACTATCCGCAAGCAATTCGAGAAATGCGACTCGCTGGGCGGTATCAATATTGCCACCGACTTTACTGGCTGGGGAGGATTCACCAGTGCGATGCTGGAGCCGTTGCGAGACGACTTTGCTGCCAAGTCGCCAGTGATTATCTGGGCTGCCGACAGAGCAGTCAGTAAACCTACCCGCAAACTGCTGGATTCAAAGCTGGAAATGTTTTTGAGCTTCTCCGAGTTTGCAAGCTTGGTGGTACCTTTGAGTGTAGGCGATAAAGCTCAATTTGCCGAGGACTCTGCTAAACTCAATCTTGTTTATGAAACAATTGGCGTGATGTCGAACCTCCGCAAGAACAGCATCTCGATGCAGTCTTTAATTGATGATCTGACTATCGGGTCCTCAGCAAACATCGTCGCTCCTACTGCCTATACCCTGCCCAAGTTCGATCCCATGGACTTTAAGGCCATGCTTGCCGGACCAACCAAGCTCGGCTTTACCATCGCTGCGTTGAGCAGCGTCTCCAAGACCGAGTCGAAAGTTGCCTTTGCTCGCTCAACTGGAGCTGATCTGTCTGACCAAGACCTCGAGCATATCTGGAATCTGCTATTGAAGAAACAGAAGCTCATTGACTCGGGAACTCCTGAACGAAAGATCCATGATCTGGTTGTTCCAGAACCGCTGCCGCTTTCACAGTATCCTGAAGGGCTTGTGAAGGATATTTTGTACTGTGATCTATCTTTAACGGACGGGCCTCGCCATCTGCGCGACCTTGTAGGCCCCTACAATCACGAACTCAAGGAACGAGTCTACGATCTTGCCGAAGACTATATTTGGGGCTACGAATCAGACGATGATTTCGACTAACTTATTAGCTATAAATAAACTCATTTCTCTTCGGAACTACCCTCGGCTTCGCTATCGGAGTCGCTATCGGAGTCGCTATAGTCGACCAGCGACTGTTTTAGCTTTTTCGATGCATTCACCGATATGAATTCTATCTTTTTAGGAACTTCAGGGGCCTTGATCTTTTTAACCTCGCTTGCTTCCTCTGCTTCAAGCATTCGTTTGACGGCTGCTGCAGCAAGGCCTTGTTGCCGCGACTGTTCCTGTTCAGCGATCTTGGGATTCGGGTTCGGCGCCGCCCACTTGACGTTCAATGTCTCTTTTCCAGTCACTGTTTGATGGGCCATTGCTTCTTTCGCGAATTGAGCCGAGATTTCCTCGCGGAAAGTAACAAAGTATATGCCTTTCCCATCCAGTCGCCTTATTGACTCCACAGTGCCCCATTCAGCAAACTGTTTGCGGATCTGAGACGAAAGTTCTAGGGAATCCTTGAAATACCCAACAAACAGAGTTCTGTTCTCACGAAGAAACGATCCGACACCACCCATATCGTCTCTATAATTGGCAAATTTGTCTCGGCCAAAACAGTCCACGCTCGGCGCATAAACGTCTGACTCCAAAGGTTTTCGGTGCAGGTAGTCACACTTTTCACCTTTATAGCATGTTCCTCTAGCAAAGTACACGCAAAAGTACGCGCCTTTTACTTTATCCGCTTTGGTGTAGCCTGCGTCTCGTTCAATGTTACAACGGTACGGGCTACGAAAGTTGCTGAGACTGGGGTCTTTATCGCCACCAGCCCACTTGTTGAACCAGATATTATACGTAGTTCCCGGCTGATGGTTGTCCTGGCCATGCTGGAGCTCGTCTTTTGGAACTTGGACCCTTGCAGGCCTCATTAGATAACTTGCGAAAGACCCAAACACTAAATAAGGCAAAATCCAATAAGGCAAAATCCAAAATTGTAATTTACAGTCTATAGCTACATTAATGTTTTCAAGGTGGTGATTGTGGCAAGCCTGCATGGTCGGCATGGCCGGCATGATCATGGTCTGGGCCGTGATCAGGACCGTGGTCAGGACCGTACTCACCATCAGGGCCATGATCAGGGCCATGATCTACATGGCCAGCAGGGCTCGTGTCCAGAGCAGGTGTAGTTCCATGGTCTGGCGAAGGAGGCTCGGCCGGAGGCTCCGACTTGTCGGTGATAATCTCCGAGGTCTGCGTGAGCTCTGCTACCCGGAGACGGTCGAACCAGCCCTCGCTGAACTCGGGATCGGGTTTGTCGAATTGAGAACTGGCCCGCCAGGTCTTGATGCGATCAGTAACCCAACCCGACGTGGGCGGGTAGCCAGGGTAGTCCTTGGTGAGAGGCGTACATCCCTGGCCGCGCTCGAACCGTGCTCGTTGCAGACCACAAAAGTCCTTGTAGTGGGTCCAGGCCATGCAGTCGTCGAGCGCCAGGCACTCCTTCTTGCACTCTGCAATCGAGCTGGCGGGCTCAAAGGTGCCACCGTTCAAGTCGGTGGGATTGGCGCCTTCCTCGTTGATGAAAACAGTGTCAAAATCGTAAAGGAACCAATCGGGCTGTTCTTCAACAAGATACGGCAGCAAAAAGTCCCGATAAATGTCTGCATATGCAGTATACGAGCCATGGCCGCGCACGCGCTCGTATTCCCACAAAATCTCGATTTCTCGGGGTGTGGTATGATGGAAAGTCATAATGGGCTCGCACCAAGTAGCTTCTCTGAACGCTATTCTCCAGATCGGCTCACCCTGGAAGCGTCGCCAGGGCCGCTGGGGGTTGTCTGTTTCCAAAAGCACGTGCGCATCATGCCACAGCATCCATGCCACAATCAGATCGCCGCAGCACTCGCCCAGAGCCTTTTGCGAGAAATCGGCAATCACGACCTCTGGCGATCGGCGAGCGTTCTTGCCAAAAACGCGGTCCATGGCGCCCTTGGAAATCACCACGCCAGACCCGCCATGAGCGAAAAACTTGACCTTTTGGCCATGCGCGAGCCGCGGTTCGGGGAACCACGCCTGCGATCCGAGATAGATAGCCTCGGAGCTGTCCAACGTCGACAGATACCAGTCCAGGTTATCCCAGGCAATATAAGTATCGTCATCCATAAACACAAACCATTCAGAGTCGGGGCTGGTTGCATAGGCATGTGCAAGCATGGGCACGTTCTTGAACTTGTCCACATCCCATCCCTTGTTGTCGAGATTCAGCTGCTCCAAGTTGAGGCCATAGCCGTTATCATGAATCTCCTTTAGAGTCTTGTACATGGAGAGTTGCGGGTCGTTGAGAACATGTTCAGGGAGGTCCTTGAGGATATCAATGACCTCATAACCGCCAATTGATCCCGCAGCATCGGAATAAATGGCAAAGTTCTTAACGCGGGTAAGCGTGGTGACTAGGTGCATCGGCAATCGATCCCACATGACCGTGGCACCGGTTTTGAGCATCAAAAACACCTTCTCGATCCGCGGGCTCGAATAGTCGGCCACAAGCGTCTGTGCAAGGTAATCGGCGGCATTCGGGAACGCAGATCGCGGCGGTTGCACGGGCCGATCCGGCGTGCCAAACTCCTGATGTTTGGGCGGGCCTCCTCGCGGAGGATGTCCGTTCATCACTGCATCATCTCGCCAAACTTCAAAACTCTCAAATCGTTCCCGTTCCTGCCGATTGGGGAAATGCGGGTGGGGTGGGGCCTCACCGGGAGGAGGAGGCCGCGAAGGAGGGCCCCACGGGCTTAATCCGCCAAAGATATGATGCACTGGAAATAGAAAAAATAATGCCATGGTGGCCAGGAACCCACCAAGCACCAGCGTGGTTATTATCCGGCGATTGACGGCTAAGTTAGTTTCATTCTGGAAGACTGATTTTTCTGTTGGCTTTCTCATTTAGCAGAGAAAGAATCGAGTCAGAAAGGCAGGCCTGAACTTACGAATCGGTGGTGGCTTCCCAATAATAGCCCCCATTTTTTTTTTGAAAGTATGGAACGTCCGTTAAACCAAAAGGACTCGACCCTTGTTAAAACGCGTGTTTTTTTTGGTGGTGAAACCCAGGGTTTCCCCGACCTAAAATACCCTCGCAGCTAGTTACGTCATGTCGCCCTAGACCTGCAGCATTTGAGCGCATATGCATCTGCGATCAGACCCCTCCCGTTTTCTCCTAGCGGCAGACCTCCTTTCCCATGCGATACGTTCCGATCGGAGATACTCGATCTATGTGGGTCTAGGATGCTGGGGGAGGCTAGTTGCCATCAATACTAAATATCCAACTCCCGCGAATTCTAATATCTCCAACGGTTCTGCATTTTTGGTATCGGGTTCCAGACATTGCCCTCACCCTAGAATATGCTCTTTGTTTTACCTCGCTAACCCTAGGCAAAACCGCCAGCAAGGGCTGCATTACCATATAGCTATACCTCTATTTCTTTAGCATCGCGTTTTGCCATTTTATTCCACGGTCTTTTAGTTATTCAAATGAACTAATCTGGGGCTTTATTATATTTAGGAGTTTGGCGAGGGGGGTCTATAAATAGCCATGTTTAGTTTAAACTTCAGACTAGCTTCTCGTTTAAAGGAGAACTATGCACCATATTTATATTATATCCGTTTTCCTATCGCATCTATTCAGAGTCAGAGCCACTTGCAGCAGCCAGTTCGGCCTCTAACTCGTAGTCGTTCATGGTGCTAGGATCAGGCGCATCAGCAACATCCGAGTCAGAGCCGCCCGACTGTTCGTCGTCTCCGGCAGCTCCATCCTCGGCATCATCATCAAGCTCCTCGGCCTTGCGCTTACCACGCTGAGACCGCGTGGACTTGGCAGCGGCCTCCTCGCGTTTGCGAAGAACGTTGGCCTCCTGCTCCTTGCGACGCTGGGCCCGCAAAGAGTCCCGCTGCTTGTGCTTGCGCTCGAGCGCAGCAGCCTGCTTCTCAGTACGCTTCTCAATGGCATGGAACAAAGTCTTGCCCTGGCACAGTCCGTCCTCAATCTTGAGCAGCTTCAGACGCAGCCGGGGGCCGACCTCCACAAGCTTGACAGCCCGCTTGATCTTTTGGGGAGCATCTGGCGTAGCAGTGCCCTGGCCAATGACCTCATCCTCACCTTCAGATTCAGAAAGACCAGGATCCTCCATGTATTCGGACACGTCCTGCATTTGGCCCAGGTTGGGGAGATCCCGCTGGCCCTTTTGCGCAGCCGCCAACTTCTTGACGGCCCGCGAAGTGCCGGCCGTACGGGTAATGACGGCATAGTGACGCAGCTCAATGTCACCGGTCTCGGGGTCTTTTTCAATCAACAGAACCCGCTGCACGTCCGACAGCTTGGTGGTTTGAATGTTGATGGTGGGCAGCATGTTCTGAAAAACAGACGTGAGAAGAGCATCCTTGTCACTGGATTTCTGAGAAGAGAAATTGTTCATCACCAGCACCGGAGGAGCCCGCAGCTCATGAGTTAGAGAATGCGGACGGGCCTGATATTTCTGGATATCACGAGCCAACGAGTATTGTTCAACTCTAAAGTACAGGGTAGGACCACGGGGGGTTCTGGCAATACGCAGAGTGGTGTTACCAGAGTGCGATTGCGAGAATAGAAAGAAGTGAGAGACTCCTAGGGGGCCAGCCATCACTAGATAGTCCTTCAAGCGGTTGGCTTTGCGCTCGCGAAGCCGGGCAGCAGTATGGGGCTGGAGAATGGTCCGGAAATCCTTGACCAATGTCGACAATGCCTTTGTCGGCTGTCGCTTCGCATCGCCCATCTTAATTACCATGGACCGAGGGATATTTGTGTCCAGCTCGGCCTCTTTGACATGAGTACGGCGCTTTTGTCGTCGTCGAGCCATTTTATGAAAAGATCAACTTCAAAGGGATCGATGATGTAATTTATTTTTTTCAAAAGTGAAAAGGGCGACTGAAATAAATTTTAGGGTAAGTATTTCCCAAGCCAAAAAAGATCTCCAATTAATACCCCCCCTCAAAGCTACGAGAAAAAAATGAGTGGCTTTAAGGAACTCGGTCTTATTGACATTCTTGTCGAGGCCTGTGAAAGTTTAAAGTTTAAGGACCCTACTCCTATCCAAAAACAGTCCATTCCCTATGCTCTCGAGGGTAGAGACATCATGGGCTTTGCAGCTACAGGCTCGGGTAAGACCGCTGCATTTGCGTTGCCCGTTCTCCAAGCTCTTTATGAGAACCCCCAGCCGCTTTTCTGCTGCGTCTTGTCCCCTACCCGTGAATTGGCGCACCAAACGGCTCTGCAATTCCAGGCTTTGGGTGCTCCTATGGGAGTCAAGACGGCTGTGATCATTGGTGGTGAAGACCAGATGCAGCAGGCCATTGCTCTCAGCAAGAAGCCGCATATCGTTGTCGCTACTCCGGGTCGTCTGCTTGATCATTTGGAAAAGACCAAAGGATTCAGT
Source organism: Wickerhamiella spandovensis (assembly GCA_022577695.1). Classification (NCBI taxonomy): domain Eukaryota; kingdom Fungi; phylum Ascomycota; class Dipodascomycetes; order Dipodascales; family Trichomonascaceae; genus Wickerhamiella; species Wickerhamiella spandovensis. The sequence continues at coordinate 34,450 of JAKIRT010000018.1, read as the reverse complement.
CTGAGATATCTCAAGTACCTGGTGCTGGACGAGGCAGACCGTCTGCTGGATATGGACTTTAAAGAGCCAATCAACAAAATCTTGTCGGTTATTCCAAAGGACCGTCATACTTATCTATTCTCGGCAACCCCTTCTAAAGAAGTCGACCAACTACAACGGGCATCTTTGCGCAACCCTGTCCGGGTGCAGATCTCCACCAAAATCACAACTGTGGATACCCTTCTCGAGTACTACCTGTTTACTCCTCTCAAGCATAAAGATGCCACTCTGGTATACATGCTGAACGAGCTTGCAGGCAAGTCTATTATTGTATTTGTGAACACCAAGGACGATGGTACTCGTATTCCCATGATGCTGGAGACTCTCAAGTTCAGCGTGGTGCCTATCAACGGTAACATGAGTCAATCTGCCCGTCTAGGCGCATTGAACAAGTTCCGCGCCGGCTCCAAGTCCATTCTGGTGGCCACCAACGTCGCTGCCCGTGGTTTGGATATCCCTCAGGTCGATGTGGTTATCAACTACTCTGTGCCCGACAATGCTGCCGACTACGTGCACCGCGTAGGCCGTACTGCTCGTGCTGGCCGGTCAGGCAAGGCTATCACTATGTGCGGACAGTACGATGTGGTGCGTTATACCAACATTGAGAAAGAAGTTCACGGTGACAAGAAGCTGAAAGAGTATCCTATCGACAAGGAAGGTGTCATGCTACTGATGGGCAGCATTGATGAGGCGCAACGGCAAGCTAAAATTGCCATGGCGCGTCTGCACGAAAAAATGGGCAAACGGTCCGGTATGGGCGGTAAGAAGCGCAAGCGTGACGACCAAGACGTTGGCCACGAGTAGTCTTCTCCCCCTAGCTTGCCCTTGCTTAGAACTGTAATATAGCCGGTGTAATGATGTATACATTTAATACATAAGACTAAAGGACGGCTAATCTAAAAAGACATGGCTGCGCAAGCTGCGCTTGACCCAGTCATCGGCCAGCTTGTAGACAATGATGGCACTGACCAGCATGCCGATCGCACTTGTCCAGAAGGTGGCCGAGAAGCCGCCGGTGCTCTGGTAGTCTAGAGCGAACTCGAGGCCAAACAGAAGCGAGCCCAGGGCCGGTCCGGAAATGAACATGCCCCAGTAGGTCGCAAAGCCCTCAACACCCCACACCTGCGTGATAATAATGGGGTAAAGAGTGAAGGCTGAGCCATAAGCAAATCCGTTAAGGATACTAGAGATAGAGAACTGGGTTCCAAACCAGCCTGCGGCCAGAACAATGTGCGCACCAGCCAGCATGAGAAGCACCGAAACCAGCATGGTTGTAGGCGCAACACGGTGGCCGAAAAGATCAGTGGAAGCGCCTACCAACAGTCGCGAGACAGTGCTAAAGGTCGAAAAAAGACTGACTTGCGTGGCAGTTGACGGCGACGGACGTACCACATGGCTAATCACGCCGAGGTTGTTAAGGTACATCTCCAACGGACCCGACACAAGCACAAACGAGAGCAGCAGCATCCAAGTCTCGTTATCGTGGATGAAGCGGTGGAAGTGGCTTCTAGCAATCTCGTTGACTTCGCCCTCCTCGCTACGGGTAAACGCCGGGGCAGGAGTCACATCGACCTTGCCTAGTTGAGGCAGTACTCCGGCCAGGATGCCTACAAAGAACAAAACAACCGCTAGAACATTGTAAACCTGGACGATTTCGAACTTTGTGGTTGTATCCATAGCATAGGCAATGGTCTGCGAGAACAGCAGCGACGAAAGGCCATAGGCAGTGGTGGGCACGGAAATGGCAAGCACGGCATACTTGGGGTAAAGCCGCGCGCAGTTAACAAGTGCACAGATGTAGACGGCCGAGGTAGCGATGCCGATCAAAACAAATGAAAGAGCCATATAGCCGTACGGCGCTTTGTTGGCATAGGTCCATCCGGCACACAGATAACCAGCGACAAAGAGAACGCCACCGCCATAGCCCAGATAAGACAGTCGATAAGTATCGGCAATGTATCCTAAGGCAGGGACCACCACATAAAGACCAGCTTCACCGGCGATGGAGATGATGTTATTTTGGAGCGTCGAGTAGCCGAGATTGTCATGGAAGGGCTCGGTATACAAGGAAAAGACAGTAAACGACGCAGAAAGAAGACAAACAAACACAGTAGCCACGTAAACGAGGGGCTTTGGCGCCGGGAGCTGCTTGCGGGGCGGCGGCTCTACCAACGGCGATGACTCTGTCGACATGACAATGAGCTTAGGCACCGGCGAATTTATGGCGGGAGATTATGGGCGTTCCCGATCGGGATTATGGGTTCATGGGCGGCTATTTTATTGATTGCTTTTTCAAGGGTATTTAGTTTATGGACATATATCAGGCCTAGACTGTGTTTGGTCCGTCGCTATCTGGTATCGGCACCTGCCCTACCCTAGGTGCAGCATAGAAGCAGCAGCACTCACCTGACTGCATTAGCCGGTAGCCTAACGGGCATTGATGGGTTAACCCAAGTAATTGGGGATAACTTGGGCCATTAGTACGTCTGTATATGTACGTATATGTTACCATTGGTATCGAGAATTGACGTGGTCTACGACTAGCCTTCGGCACAAGGTGACACGGGCAAGCAGAGACACGGCAGGAAAAGTCACTACCAAGAGCACTAGGTACCAAAAGCAGGAGCACCTAAAGCAAGCCGAGACAAGGCATCACATCAGAACTACACCGTACGGCCATATCTAATACTGTCTAATACATTCAAAGCGACTGCTCGATCTTCTGGACCTGCTGCTGGAACTGGGCAAACGCCTCACGGCAGTTGAGCGGTCTATCTTTGTTCTCCTCAAAGCACTTAATGAGGGCCTCCTGGGCGGTCTTGCCGTCCTTGCTGAAGGTGCCCTTTTTTGGTCTGCTATCCAGCTCTTTCTGCAGGCTGTCCAGTCGCTCCTTGAGCTTCAGACTATCGGTCTCGGCCAGCTTCAGATCGTCGATCTCAGGCACCCGCTTGGAAGCGTCGGCGATCTCGGCGTCGGCATCAACACGGGCCTGGTACAGCCGTTGCGCAACCTGCTCTTCAATGAACTTTTGTGAGTACTGCGAGCGAGTGTAGTCGGACTCGGGGCTCGAAGTGAGCGTGTCCGACAGCTTTTCCGAAAACACCGTGGGGGTCTCTGGCGAAAACACTTTGGGGGAGCCGGGCTTCGAAGGTGTCTGTCCCATTGGTGGTGTATTGAAGGCTAGGCTATTTGGTAAGCGTGAGATTAATAGGCCCAAGCTCGCTAGAGACCTGGGGAGGAAGCCTCTAGCAACGGCACGATTTTTGAGGCATTGGCTCGCCATTGGAACCAAGTTATGGCCTGAACAAGTGCGTCGTCCAGATCGTCCCGTTTTCCTTTACTAGGCGGGCTTGCTTCTGGAAGTAACTCAAAGGGGGCTGTCTGGCTGAGCCAGTCCCGAACGAGGTCTTTACGGACGTTTTTAGAAAGGGAATAGACCTGCGATGCCGTTTTGGCTGCTTTTTCAGTTTTGGCTTTGTTGTTAGGCGAGTCACTGTCTGGAGATTCCGCTAGTGATCGCCAGTAGGTGACTACTGATTTTGGGTCAACACTTTCGACATATGTTTTAGGCCATTTCGACTCTAGAATAGCGTGCAGCATGCCTTCAAATATATTCACTCGCAGAATGCTGTTTGGGATCTGCGGGCCTCCGCTGCTCCGAGCCCTTTGCTTCTCCACCAACACCACATCGGGTTTGTTTACCATTAACCGATCGGCCAACTCGCACACCGTCTGGCTGAAATCAGGGTACCGGAACTTCATATCTTTCGGAAACGACTCGAGATACCATTTCTCGACCTGTTTTTGCTCCACTTGAGCACCTTTAGCATCTTTTTCGATGCTGGACACCTGACACACACCAATGTTTCTGAGGCCCAGATCCACCGATAAAAGTCTAAGGGGTCCCTGGGGTCTTTTGGTGCATTTCTGGACCAATTCGTCAATGATCTGCGATTTGCGGCCGCTCGAGGCGACTCCGCACTCGACGCTCATGGCTCGAAGTGCTGCCAGGGTCAGCTTGTGCATGTCATCCAACTTGCATACTACAACAAGCATATGCATACATGTGCATATGACGGTTTTGAGAAGCCATATAAACTACTAAACTTAAACTCGCTAAACGTTTAGATTTAAAATTTCAACTACTGCCACAAGCACATAGGATCATTGGAAATTCGTGAATAGAGATACACACCGTACCAGTGTGACATCTCGACTTCCTCGTCGAAATCATCAATGTAACCTCCTGGCTCATCATTTTCAATGCTCTGAGAACCAACAATCCCGTCCGTATTTGTTAGACGTAATATCTTTTTGTGCCTCGTTTTATAGAAACAATATTTCATCTTGTGAGCACTTACCAGGTCCTTGTAGGCCTCGTAGGAGGGACGAGGAGGAACTAAGTGGATAAACTCGGCATGATTAAACGGTCGTCTCCTCCACTCTAACCATGTCAGAGCGAGTAGATGCGCATCACCGCCAGGTCCAGCCTCTTCTTCAGACTGGAAACTATCCTTTATGGCGTCTTTATACCCATGACGCTTTAGATAGTGGTAAACGAGTTTTTCGAAATCCTTGTTGAACGACATGTACTTGAACGACTGGCGTTGGGGTACATTTTTGAAGGCAATGTGCCCATTTTTGTATGCTTTAAACCTCAATCGCCAAAATAGCTCTACCAAGGCTGGGTCAATAGTTTCAAAGTATACCTCGGGCCATTTATCTTGCATGGCGGAAAGCAGCATCGCCTGAAGCATGGCAGAACGCATGCTATTCTCGCTCGCAAGTTTGCTCTTGCTCATGCGAGGCTTTTGTATCAGCACTACTTCAAGATCTTCACCCATGAGGAACTCGGCCAGCTCACTGACTTGTTCGACCACGCTGGAGAACTTCGTGTTGCCCTTGGGAGCCATGGTTCCTTCATGAAGGCGGTCCAAGTGACATGCCAGTGTTGAGAAAAACGGGAACAGGAAACGAGTTGTGGCGAACTATGCTACATATCCCCATCTTTGGAAGGCTAAAGTCCAGGGATAGTATGTTTGGCGGGCCAACTGGACGGTGGGCGAATTTCTGGATCAAGTTGCCTACCATCTGGGCTCTCTGGCCATCGCTTGGCACGCGAGAGTCAATGCACATTTCCTTCACTGTTTTGAGTGAGAATCGGTTCATTTTGCAACCCCCTCCCTGCCAGAGCTACCACTATATACATGGCGGTAATTATTGCCGCGCGTCCAAGGCCGTTATGCAATCGAATAATCTATATAGATACTAAACATTCTTGGGTTGCCGGGGCGACAGCTCGCTGAATAGTTTCACAAACACATTGCGGGCTACCAGCAGGTTTGTGATGCGCAGGCGCTCGTTGTCGAGATGGGCGCCGTCGGAGCTCTGGCCGCACGGCAGCTGGGCTGCGGGCGCGTCAAAGAGCTTTTCGAGCGCACGAGCCATCGGAATCGAGCCACCTTCGCGGACAAACAGCGGCTTGGCGTCCCACTGCTCAAACAAGGCCTGCTCAAGGATCCGGTAGACCTCGTTGTGGGAATCGCCGAGCCAGGGGTCTGCGTCGTAGCGGAACTCGATCTCCATGTGGTTCGGCGAGTGCTGGCTCTCGAACGCCTTGAGCAAGAAGGTCTTGAGCTGCTCCTTGGCACCATCGGCAGTCTGGTTGGGCACCAGCCGCAGCGAGATGAACGCAGTGACGGTCGACGGAATGACTGTTTGGTTGCCGGGGCCAGAAACAGTGAACTTGTGCACGGTCAGCGACGGCGAGTACCATTTGTGGAGCAGATCGGCCTTGGTTTGCGCAATGCCAGGAATGGCAACAATCTCGTCCAGCCGCTCACCCTCTTCCGCAGACACAGGCATGACCTCGTCCGTGAACTCGGGAATGGCGATGGTGCCGTCGACGTTGGTCAACTTGCTCAGCAAATGGATCATATCCTGGGCCGGTTCGCGGAACACACCGCCATCCACACCCGAATGCACGTCGGCCTTGTCGCTCTTGAGCTTGATGCGCGCCAGCACGACGCCGCGCAGACCGTAGTTGAGACAGGGCCGCGTGTCGTTGAGCCAGTACGAGTTGGAGAACACAATCCAATCGATGTGGCCCAGACGCGCGCGGTGCTCCTCGATGACATTGTAGAAGCCAAACGAGCCACACTCTTCCTCGCCCTCGATCAGAAAAATGAGGTCGTTGGTGAGCTCTTGCTTGGCATACAGCTCCGCAGCAGCATAGATGGCGGCAATACAGGGGCCCTTGTTGTCGGAAACACCGCGGCCGTAGAGGTAGCCGTCCACTGCAGTCAAGGAGAACGCGGGCGTGTTCCAATTCTCGCTGGCTTCAATAACGTCGTAGTGGCCATAGAAAAGCACGCGGGCGGGCTTTGTGGAGCCCGTTTTGTTGGCCTTGAAGGTCGCATGCACCACAGGGTTGCCCTTTTCAACGCGCCACAGCTCGGCCTCGGCCCCCATGCCCCGCATGAGATCCCGCAGGCTCGACGCACAGCGCCGGCAGTCGGCCCAGTACTGGCCCTCGCGGCTCGAGACGGTCTGATATCTGATCAGCCGACTGAGAGTGTCAATCATGTTGTCATTGGACAGCCCCAACGCGCGCGAGCCTCGCCACATGCCATCGTTGTCGTAGCCAGTGCTCAGGTACTTGCCTACATCCCACAGCGTGATGGTGCCTTCGTTTGTGGTGGTCACCACAATGTTGTCTTTGTAGTCCAAAGTAGCACAGGCCGTAGCATAGCCGCCCGCGGGCCATGACGAGACCGAGGCGGTGCTGGGGTCGTAGTTGAAGACTTTGCCTGTGGACGACATGGCGAAAATGCCGTCGCCAACGGCGGCCAGCGCCAGCAGCGGCTCCTCTTCGGCCACATTGTAGCGAAGAACCTGCCATGTTTCCAGATCCACAACCAGCACGTGGCCCGATTCGAGACCGCAGTAGAGCTGCCAGTCGGCGGCCAGCGTCATGCACAGCACCGCGTCGTTATTTACAATTTTCTTGGCCTCCTTGAGATGGCCGTCGCCAGCAATGCTCCAGATTTTGATGGTGCCCTCGCCGGAACCCGTCACCAGGCACAGTTTGCCGCTGATGGTGCTGGTTTGCATGCAGTACACATAAGAGTTGTGGGCAAACGTGATGGCGTTCTCAATGGGCACTTCCAAGAACGTGGCATCGGAATGGATTAGGCCCGTCGACTGCAGTTCCATAGTTGCCTTTTGAGGCGGAGCCAATTTGCCGCCGGGACCTGCCGAGTCAAAGAAGCGGTTGGGCCGCACGGCAGGATGTTTGGCGGCATTGACCTTGATGGAGTTGGACTCGTCAGGCAGCTTCACCCAGTGAATGGATGCATTCTGGGTACCAAAATAGACGGTCCGCGACTCCTCGATGAACGACAAGCAGAAAATGTCGCCGACATCCACCAAACAGTAGATGGTGTTTTCCAAAACCATATCGTCGTCGGTGGTCCATACTTTAATGAGGGAATCCGAGGACGCGGAAAAAAGCCGCCCATTGCAGGTCACCAAACACAGAATGCTGCCAGTATGGGCCTTGAACTGCTGCACATGCTGATAAGTGTCCAAGTCGTAGCAATGGATTTGGCCCGAAATGGTGCCGGCATAGAGTTTGTGGTGCCAGACAGCCACAGAGGTGACGGCCTCATCGGTGGTCCACAAGTGCGCATATGGCGGGACCTCCGGCAGCTCGGGAGCAGGCGTAGTGGCTGCTCTCTGGGGTGGTGGGCCGCATGTGCGGAGCTGGTCTGGGATCTCCATTGAATCACGTCACACCTGTTGATTATTTAGTCAAGGAGGGAGTGGATGGAGTCAGATATGCAGGGTCGGAGGCTTTGGCGAGATTATGCACCTTAGCTAATGCCTCATTCCTGACTCGGTGAGCCAGTCGCTGCCAGTTACGGCCAGTCACGGCCAGTCACGGGCCATTAGTTTCACTAGTCAGTCAATTGGATAGCTAATGTAAGAATAATTAAGACAGGTTATGCCTGTGTGTGGAGACGGGCGGCTGGTACAGCTGGTCCTGCTGCCTTGGCTAGTTCAGTTGGCTTCACCTCCACAGAAGTAGCAGCAGCAGCAGTAGCAGCAGCAGTAGCAGCAGCAGTAGCAGCAGCAACAGCAGCAGCATCGCTGGTGGTGGTGGTTTCAGGGACGGTGGCGGTGGGGTCACCCCACTCGAGACACCGGCCGTACCAGGCTCTGCTGAGGCATGTAGACTCTGCTGGCGGCTCCGTCGTGGCTCGCGAAGAGGTGGTCACCAGACGCGTGGATGTGGAGGTGATTGTAGATGTAGACGAGGAGCTTGAGGTTGTGGATTTGAGGGTGGTTTTCGACGTCTGCGGGGGATTCAAAGGGTCCACCATCGTCCAGTCTTGACAATCGTAGCATGGCTCAGGCACAAGACAAGGTGCAGTCTCATTGTAGGCCTTGATCACGTCGTCAATGACCACATGGATGCGGTGGCTCACAATCGACGAGCGCCAGCCCAAGTCAGACATGACGTCGTACATGCAAACCTTGCCGGAATGGCACCGCGTTTCCATGGCAAACCCGGACGCCCAGCACGACGAGCTCGTGCCCCGGCAGTCGCCGGTGAATATCGGATCGGCTGTATGCCCAAAATGAAACACATGGTCGTCCCAGATCGGCACTCCCGGCGGCCGGGGCAGATGCAGGCGCTGCACGGCCAGCTGCTCGCCCGGAGCCTCGAAAGTCACGGCAGACAGGCCATAAGTGCGGGCAACGAGACTCGAAAGGGCTCCGCCAAGCGAATGGCCCGTTACCCAGATCTCCGCATGGGGATAAAGGGCAGTCACATTGGCATAAACGTCCAGTGCAGCCCGATAGTATCTATCGTTGCGCCAAAGCTCCTTTTCCACGCATAACTCATCGCACTGCTGGCCCCCGCCCATATAGCAATCGCAGACAGTAGACCACAGATAGGAGATGCGCGCACAGCAGCACGAAAACAGCAGGTTATCGTTGATTTTGTCGTTGGGCGCAGTGGGACCGCCATCGTCCAAAATGGCAGCCGACGTGCCCTTGTACGAGATCACCACTGTTTTGTTATCAGGCGTAGCAAACACATATCCACGTACGCCATCGCTCATCCACCCGAATCCCTCTCCCTCACCCGCATCCGCGTCGCCATCCCAGGGATGCGACACATTGGTCCAATCGCCTTGATAGGGGATCGGCACGTATGCATTTGCCGCCATTCCTGCCAAAGCAAGAACAGTGTCCTTATCGGTGACATTTGGCACCTTGATCCGCTCGGCCCGCCATTGACCTGCAACAGCAGCCTGCACGGCCTCGTCCCGCTTCTCTCGCGGCACACTCAATGCGTGGCTCCATTGCTGCTCAATCACGGCCGGTGACCGGTACGGCAACCGCTCAATTGTATATGGCATTGTTTTGATTTTGAAATCCACAGGAGCCCCGAGCTCAGACGCCATCATCACCGCTTGGCTATGGTCGATGTTGATCATGCCATGATAGTCGTTTCCTTCAGTGTTGCGGTGGAGCACATGGCTCAATTCAAAGCTTGGAGGTTCATCCTTCACAGGCGAATCGAAAATAGACGCAATTTGCGGCCATTGGAATAGAAGTAGCACTCCTATTGCCAACGACACCGCCACAGCTATACGCAGCATGACAAAGTTCCCTACCACTCGCTTTGATAAGATCGGCTCAGCTCAACAGGGCCAACAAGACAGCCCCTACAGTTCTTGAACATACAGATCTAGATTTACCTTGGGTATAGTGTTAATATCATCGGAATAAGAGCAATAAATAAAGCGCTCCAATTCGTTCGGGATCATAGAGCATGGTGCATAAAAAGCAAAAAAATGTGCCGCGACCAAGAATCGAACATGGGTCTCGACGGGTTTGAACAACCACAACGACGCGTACTAACCACTATACTATCACGGCTTGTTATTGAATTTTTTGTGTTTCATCCCAAGATACAAGGACTCTTACATAGACTTCGAAAACTTAATCGGCAGCAAGAAATCGCATTCAAACCTTATACGGCCAACGTTTTCGTCCTTGGCTGCAAACCTGAGTAAGCTTGCAGCCGCGTCGGTGGGGGGAGGGGGATCCTGCCATTACGTGGATCTCCTGTCATCATGAATCGCAAATCACGGACGCGTCAATTGACTGATGAACAACGCGAGGAGATGAAACAGGCTTTCCAGGTGTTTGATCTGGACAATGATGGTAAACTGGACTATCACGGGCTCAAATACGCCATGAAGGCGCTGGGGTTCGACGCGACAAAGCACGAGGTGCTGCAACTTATCAAAGAATATGACCACAACGGCCAACGAAGAATATCACAGGACGATTTCGACACCATCATGAGCGCAAAGATCTCGTCGCGGGATCCTGTCGAGGAAATGAAGCGGGCATTCACCCTTTTTGATGCCGGCAACCGCGGCAAAATCAACTTCCAGGACCTTAAACGGGTTGCTCAAGAAATCGGCGAAGATATCGAGGACGAAGAGCTACATGCCATGATTGAAGTATTCGATTTAGATGACGACGGATATATTAATCTCGAGGAATTTCTCGGCATGTGCAAGGACGACTAGAAAATCCCTATCGTCGGTCAGGGTATCTTCCTATGCCGGCTGGACGCAGGCGTAGGTCAAGGGTCCGCCTCTCGGTGCAAGGTCACACTATCCTATGGAACGACAAGGCTGCATGGGTCCGCCTAGCTCTGAGGGCCTCTAGACCCGGGTCCGAGTCGATGCTGAAGAAAACATAAAAGTCGAAATTCCATGTCCAGACCGACAAAGCCGAAATTTCACGGGCATCTGCGGGAGATGCTCGGATCGATAACCCCATTCAAGACTACTCAAGACTAATAAACAAGTTGTAAATCAATAGACAATCGTAAAAAATTTTAAGCTTGAAAACGCTCTTGCATCTTCAATGTAGAAGGGTTGCCGATCTATGTTCCGACCAACAAAGAACCGCGGCATTTTTGTCTCACCTCAGCCCACATGACGATTCAGCCTGCTTGGCGCCTTAGGAATGCAGTGCGTTAGGTTATCAATATAAAACTATGCAATGGCTACAATCACCGCCTGGACTCGCACGACTGTGGGCGGGTGGTCTTGATGCAAGTTCATGCATGATTCTGAACATAATTGGTGATAACTGGACATGCAGCCACTAAGCTTCGAGGCCAAGTCCCTACCCACGAGGCCGCATGATGTTGAGCGGATCGCCAGGAAACACACCCTTACCCTATAGACGCATACGTTCCGCCCCCTCCTGACCCCTCCAGGAAAAAAGTAATAGAGGGGTGCGGGGTAAAAAAGCGCCTTTGGATGCAAGCTGTATCCAACCTCGCATGACGTAGATCTTTGCTCTTATGTTTTATTCTGTATGGAATTCCATAGGCTTTGCAACGACCAAAACCTTGTCTGAACTTATTTTCTCTCACCTTAGGCACCTGTAGTGGGCGCATATCGACGTGAGATAGTGAATGGTACAGCCAATCATGAGCCCTTCTCGAGTTTGATAACGCATATTATCTCCCCGTACCCTGAGACTGTGCAGGTGCGTTATCTATCTGATTAGGTAAAGTCTATAGTATATATAGGGGGGTAGATCAGGTCTGTAAGACTCTTTTTTATCCTTCAGTCAAGAGGTTTTCCATTCTACTACCTTTGGAATCTCTAACTTTATCATGACTGATCTTGAGAAAAACGGTGGTGCCCCCGAGGTGTCCTCGTCGCAGGTCGGCTCGGCCGAGCAGACATACGAGTCGCGCGGCGCATTCCGTGACTTTATTGACGGCTTCAAGCCTGTCAACCTTGGCAAGGTCGATACCACCGGTATGACCCCCGCCGAGGTGGCTGCAGTTCTTACTGCTCGCCAGCCCCTTAAGCGGTCGCTGAAGAACCGTCATATCCAGATGATTGCCATTGGTGGTTCCATTGGTTCCGGTCTGTTTATCGGTTCCGGTAACTCCTTCAAAACCGGTGGTCCCGCTTCCGTCATTATCGGCTTTGCCATTGTCGGTTGCATGTTGTTCTGCACCATGCACGCTCTTGGTGAGCTGGCTGTCCGCTTCCCTGTATCTGGTTCGTTCTCTGTCTACTCCACCCGTTTCCTGGACCCCTCCTGGGGTTTCGCCATGGGCTGGAACTACGCTCTGCAGTGGCTGGTTGTATACCCTCTTGAACTGATTGCTGCAGCAGTGGTAATTGGATTTTGGAATGGAGATGACAACGGTGCAACAAACGTCAGTAAAGCGGCATGGGTTTCACTATTCTATGTTGTTATTGGTTTTATTAACGTTTTCGGTGTCCGTGGTTACGGTGAGGCCGAGTTTGTGTTTGCTATTATCAAGGTCATTGCCGTTATTGGTTTCTGCATTTTCGGTATTGTTGTTGCTGCCGGCGGTGGTCCCAACCACCACTACTACGGTGCTCACTACTGGTATGACCCTGGTGCCTTTAACCACGGCTTCAAGGGTGTCGCCAGTGTGTTTGTTAATGCTGCTTTTGCCTTTGCTGGTACCGAGCTTGCTGGTCTGGCTGCTGCCGAGACTGAGAACCCCGCCAAGTCGCTTCCCAAGGCTGTCAAGCAGGTGTTCTGGCGTATTCTGCTGTTTTACATTGTGTCGCTGACCATTGTTTCTATGCTGATTCCCTACACCGATAGCCGCCTGGGTGCTGCTTCCGATGGTTCTGCCTCGCCCTTTGTCATTTCCATTGTCAATGCCGGTGTCCACGGTTTGCCCAGTGTTTTCAACTGCGTTATTATTATTGCCGTCCTGTCGGTTGCTAACTCTTCGGTTTACGGCTGCTCGCGTACCTTGGCTGCTCTTGGTGCTACTGGCCAGGCCCCTCACATTTTCAGCTACATTGATCGCCAGGGTCGTCCTTTGGTCGCGGTCGTCATTACCCTTGTTTTCGGTCTGCTGTGTTTCCTTTCTGCCAGCGACCACTACGGTGATGTCTTTGACTGGATGTTGGCTTTCTCGGGTCTGTCTTCGATCTTCACCTGGGGTTCCATCAACTTGTGCCACATCCGTTTCCGCATGGGTATGCGCGCTCAGGGCCGCAGTCTCGAGGAGCTCGGCTTCAGGGCCGCCGGTGGCCCCATCGGCTCGTTTATCGGTTTCGGTATTAACTGCGCCGTTCTGGGTCTGCAGTTCTGGGTCGCTGTCTGGCCTGCTGGCGAGAAGCCCGACGCTCAGGTTTTCTTCAAGGCCTACCTGTCGGTCCCTGTCGTCATTGCCTTCTACGTCGCGCACAAAATCTACTGCCTGTGCACTGGCCAGTACGCTGGTATTGTCTTTGCCAAGGACATGGATCTTACCTCGGGCATGCGTGAGATTGATATCGACCAGCTCAAGGCCGACGTCATGGAGGAGCGGGCCCGTATCAACGCTCGTGGATGGTACTACCGGATCTACAAGTTCTGGTGCTAGACATCTTAATATGAACAAACGTAAATATATAAACCGCTTTGCATGCAAGTTTAAATTAACTTTAATTGCTTTCTTTTACGACTTTATTATCTTTACTTGGATTCTGATCTGTTGGAGTATATCAGTGATCAGTCTTCGGCCACTGAACCAGTGGACAAGCAAGTCATTGATAGTAAGGAAAGGAAGATGAGTCGAATTATAGCCAGCTACATTAATTGAGAAATGCTAAACTAGTGGCCTCTTACACAAGAATAAGTGCCGCGATCGCAACTGCAAGCAAGGCAGTAATAGGGCGGACGGCGCCAGCAGCGTTCAAAGGAACAGTAACAACCGCAGTGGAGGTAGCCTCACTGGGCATGCTTGCAGGACCAGTGACATGACTGCCAGAGGATAGAGGCAGTGCCCCACCAGGCATGCCGTTGCCAGAGTCGCTGCCGTCCTTGCTAGGAGCAGCAGTGGCCGTCGAGAGGTAAGATGCAATGCTAGCGCAGTCGACGCCAGCACAGCCCGTCTCAGTACCAGTGGGGATCATGATGGTGCTAGTACCAGCGGGAACACCAGGTCCGCCACTAGTTGTGGCCGGGGCACTGCCAGTGCCTGCTGGAGTGCCTTCGGTACCAGCGGGGCTGGTCGCAGAGCCAGCGGGAGTACTAGCAGTCTGTGTAGTGGTGACAGTACCAGCAGGCGAAGTACCGGCAGGCGAAGTAGAAGTAGTAGTGGCAGATCCAGCAGGGGCAGCTGCAGATCCAGTGGCAGTGCCAGCAGTCGTAGTTTCAGGTGTGCCTGCAGGGTTCGTGGTCTGAGGGCCGACAATAGTAGACTCAGTAGTGGTGGTGACCACAGGAGTAGCATTGCCGCCGGTACCGGTACTGCCGGTATTGCCGTTGCCACCAGTAGCAGTGTCACCGTTGTTACCATTGCCGTTAGTGTTAGTGCTGCTGGCAGCAGGTCCCATGGAGCTGGCGCCAGGTGTGCCACTAGGGCTCTCAAAGAACGTGGTAGTGTAAGTAACAACCGAAGTAGAAGGTGTGAAGGTGACAACAGTGGGAACGGGTTGGGTGTAGGTGATCTCGCAGCCCGAACCAACGCAACTGTAGGTACTGGTGTACGAGATGGTCTGGGTAGTGACGGGCTGAGGCAGGGTGGTGAAGGTAGTGATGGCAATCGTCGTGATAGGGTACACAGTCGTAACAAAAGTAGAGGTGACCAAAGTAGTCGAGGTGCAACTGTCGCCAGAGCCGGAGCCAGAGCCAGAGCCAGAAGTACCAGTGGTAATGGGAATGCCCATGGCGTCAGTAGAGACAAGGTTGCCCATGGCGTCCGTAGCAGGAGCATTGCCGTTCGCACCAGGAGTGCAAGGATAAGGCACAGTGCTGGTGATGACGGTGGTCAATGTGGACACAGCAGGCGACCCAGTAATGGTCGAGATGGTCGAGATGGTCTGGGTAGTGACGGCCTGAGGCAGGGTGGTGTAGGTAGTGGTGGAAATCGTAGTGATAGGGTACACAGTCGTAACAAAAGTAGAGGTGACCAAAGTAGTCGAGGTGCAACTGTCGCCAGAGCCAGAGCCAGAGCCAGAAGTACCAGTGGTAATGGGGCTGCCCATGGCATCAGTAGAGACAGGGTTGCCCATGGCGTCCGTAACAGGAGCATTCCCGTTCGCGCCAGGAGTGCAAGGATAAGGCACAGTGCTGGTGATGACAGTGGTCAATGTGGACACAGCAGGCGACTCAGTGATGGTCGAAACAATGGTAGTGGGCACAGGGATAGAAGTAGTAACAAAGTCGGTCTCAGTGCTCACGACAGTAACCTCAGATGTAACGAAGCCGGTAACAGTGACAGCGCAGCTGGCATCAGTGCAAGTAGACACACTGATCACAGTAGACAGCGAAGTGTAGGTCGACGGGGGCTGAGAGAAAGTGAAGGTAGTCGTCTGAGTGACGGGCTGGGTAATGGTAGCCGGAGTCAGCGTGGTCTCAATGGTGACAGTAGGACCAGACACAGTTGCAGTAGCAGGGGGGAGGGTAACAACAGGAGGTGTCAAGGTGTAAGTAATGACAGAAGTAGGTCCCTCAACTGTATGGTCTGAGACAATGGTGGCCGGGGGCTGGACAATGGTGGTCAGCTCAGTCACATCGAAAGTGGTTGTGTAGACCGAGCCGGGCTGAGTGACAGTAGTCTCAATCGTAGAGGCAGGGGCAGTAGTAACAAAGGTGCTGAAAAGGGTAGCCTGGTCAGTGATGGTCACCAAGCTAGTAACCTGCTCGGAGGTAGTATAAGTAGTTACCACAGTCGAGGCAGGCAGAGTCACAGTCATAGTGGTCACCTCGGTACTCAGCTGGACAAACGTAGTAGTGATGGTCGTAGGCACGGGCGAAAGCACAGTGGTGTAGTAGCTAGCAGTTTGCGTCGCAGTGTACGACACAGTCTGAGGAGGAGCAGTAACAACAGTGGTAATCAACGATAGAGTAGGTGTAACAGTCACAACGGTAGTGGCAGGAGGAGCTGTCTGCGACGAAGTGATAGTCTGAGCCTCCTGAGTGGTAGTGATAATAGTGGTAGGGCCAGGGACATCAACCTCAGAAGTGGTGAGAGTGCCGCTAACAGTGAACGTAGTGTACGTAGTAGTACCAGAAAGAGTAGTCAAGGTAGTGAACGTAGAAGCAGGCAGAGTCGTGGTGATAGTATTGGTGGTGCCAGGAACAGTGATAGTACTAGTAATAACACTGGGGTACAATGTCGAGTACGAGGTTACCATGCCACCACTGCCTGTAACAGTCATGACGTTGGTAACCTCAGGCTGGCTCACGGTGACAGTCGACAAGCTGCCAGGGAGAGTAGAGGTGATAACAGTAGTAGCATCGCTGTTGGTAACAGTGGTAACAATGGTGCTGTCGGGGAGGGTGATGGTAGAGACGACCAGAGAAGCAGGCTGCGTAACAGTAACCACAGTGGTAACAGGAGCCTGAGTGACAAGATTGGTAACAGTGGTAGGGGTGTTGACCAAGGTAACAGTCTGGGTGGCAGGTGCCTGGGTCACGACGCTAGTGATCACACCAGGAGTCAATGTGAATGTCACAGCCGAAGTCAAGACAGGAAGAGTAAGAGTAGACGCAATAGTGGTTGCAGGCAAAGTCACGAGCTGTGTAGTGACAACAGGCTGCTGGGTGATAGTTGACACGGTGGTGATAGCCTGAGTGTCAGTAACAATCTGAACAGTAGTAGCAGTGACGGTAGACAGCGTGGTGTACGACGCACCAGGCAATGTGGTGGTGATAACCTCAACATTGGTGGTAGTCTGGGTAGCCGTCAGGGTCAAAGTCTGGGCAGGGAGAGTGACAGTGGTCTGCTCAGTAGTAGCAGGCAACGTAACAGTGGTAGGCACGAGCGAGCCAGGAAGGGTCACGGTAACCAAAGCAGTGGTCGCAGGCAAGGTCTGAGTGGTCGCAACGGTGCTAGCAGGCAGTGTGACAGTATTGACCACCGTCGAAGCTTCAAGAGTAGTGGTTGAGATGCTAGTGGTACCCGACTGGGTAATGGTAGCAAGCACGGTGGAAGCGGGAGCGGTGGTGGTGGTAACGACTGTCGAAGCCTGCTGGGTAATAGTTGTAACAACAGTGGATGCCTCTTGAGTGGTTGTAGTGAGAATGGTAGATCCAGGCAACGAGATCGTTGTGGTAGCGGTCTCAGGGGTCTGGGTAACCGTAGTGATAATAGTTGAACCAGGTTGGGTAACTTGAATGATCGAAGTTCCAGGAGGGTACGTAACAGTTGCGGTAGTAGCCATAGCCGAAGTGAGAGTCACAGTCAAAGTTCCAGGAGTCAGGGTGGTCAAAGACAGCTGCGTTGTGCCGGGCAAAGTGACAGTGGTGACATCAGTGGTGCCGGGCAGAGTAACAACGGATGTCTGAGTCTGCGCAGGCTGGGTCAGAGTGGAAGTAACAGTGCTAGCCTCCAGAGTCTGAACAGATACCACAGTGGATGCCTGCTGAGTGGTGACAGAGGTGATAGTGACAGGCGTCTGGGTCAGAGTCAGAGTCTGGGTTCCGGGAGGCACCAAGGTCGTGACAGTAGCGGTGGTACCGGGCAGCGTCACTGCAGTAGTGATGATCTCGGTAGTGTCGCTGGTAACAGTTACAGTGGATGCTTCAGGAATCGAGGTCAGAGTCTGGGTAATTGTACCAGGAGTCAATGTCGAAATCTGGGTAGTAACCACCGGCGGCTGGGTGATTGTGACGGTACCGGGAGGCTGGGTGAATGTGGCAGTGGAAACCTCAGTAACCGGGCTGATGGTGGTGTATGTGCTGGCCGGAAGAGTGGTTGTGAGAATCACCGTGGAGGCGCTCTCAGTAGTGGTGGTGGTCACCGTTCCAGGAGTCAGAGTCACGGTAGTACCAGGCCGAACGGAAACATCAGTCTGGGTAGTGCCAGGAGCAGTAACCGTAGCGAGAGTAGTGATAGTCAAATACGAAATATCCGGAGTTGTCAACGTGGGGGTGTCAGTAGAGGTATCCGTGGGGGTATCAGTGGGGGTATCGGTATAAGTATCAGTAGGAGTGTCAGTGTATTCGGGCTGAGTCGGGGTCGAACAGTAGGTAGGCTGAGTGGTACCACCATTGCACTTGCCCATATGAGGGAAGAAAGTGTCAATGACAATGTTGTGGAACTGATCTTTATTATCAAACATGGTCGAGTTGGAGAAGTCGAGGCTGATAGCATTAGTGACGGATCCGTCGTAGCAGGCCATACAGTTGGTAGAAGCGCCAGCATCGTTCAACAAAACATTACACTGGCAAGAGTTTGACAGTTCGCAAAACGTCAGCTTCGTGATCTGCGATTGACAGTCTGACCAACAATTCGAGCTCAACTCAGAAAGGTTGATACAGGTGGAAGAACTTCCACCGTTGTTGGTGCCGCCAAAGAGGCCACCCAGACTACCAAGGCTGCCGAGACTACCAAAGGTAGCGTGTGCAGAACCGTATAGAGACAAAAGAACCTGATAGCTCAATCTCATGATATTCAAGAAATCTAAGGAACACAAATAACCTTCACCAACATTATATACCAACGCTGGTAGCACTGTAGCACCATGCTGTTTCACCAAAAGTAGCCTGCATAAAAAATCTTATTTGCGACCTATTTCTGCAGACCTCACCAAGATAGGCTCCGTCATGCAGGAAAACCGTCCGGGGCTAGGGCTAGGGCCCCCTTAATTGCCTAATTCGGCTGAGGCTGCCGGAGTTATGCAGGGTATAGCCTAATCAAACTCTATGCGACCATGCTACCATGCACCGCTGCAAAAAATTAGTTGATCGCAGCATCTGTGTCCGTCTATAGTAGCTAATATGCATGGCTGTAGCATTGCTACGGACGGTCTTGCCATAATTATTATTGCTGTTCAGCCGCTCGGCCGACACTACAATTACACCGGGTAACTTGGCTGGTCCAGTCCTTGTATTTTCCGTGAGACAGCTAAATATAGCTCTGATCAGCAATCGAGCATCACGATCTATATGCGGGAGGCCTCATTTAACATGACGTACATACTATATTTAACGATGGAGAATAACACAGGCGCCCCATTGGTAGAAACCGCCCTCATCGGAGCGCTAATCTGAGGCATCTTGCATCTCTGGACCGGCTCAAAAGAAACAAGGAGAAAGCCGTTCATCCGGAAGAAAAGCCGTTGGGAAACAAAGAGCAGAAACACAGAATCAGAAATATAACAAAATATGGTATCATATATACGAAGAGCTTTCAAAGGTGCTGATCACCACAAAGCCTTTAAAAAAATTAGATCAGGAACAGGACAGCGCCAACCAGGGCAGCGGCCAGACCGTGGATGCCGCGCATGGCACCGGCGTTAGCCGACTGGACAGTCGAGGTGGCAGTGCTGTTGCTGGTGCTGTTGGAAGTGCCGTTGGAGGCACCGGTGGCAGCGGCACGAGCATGAAGCTGGGCAGTGATAGAGTTGACCAAGTCAGACAGGTAGTAGGTCTTGTGGGCACAGTTACCGCTGTTGTCGCACGAGGTGATGACGGTAGTGGCAGTGGCATCAACCGAGCTAGTCACCTCGACAGCAGGACCAGTCAAAGTCACGACATCGTCATCAGTGTCCGTGTTGGGGACAGTGACGACGACGAGGTCAGTGGTGGTCACCTCGCAAGGAACAACAATGGTGTAAGTGGTGGAGCCAATCACGGTAGTCGTCACAGTGGGGGTCAGGACAATGGTGTTAGGACCGTTGCCAGTAGGAGTGATGGTAGTGGTGGTAAGCGAAGGCTCGCAAGTGTTGTCGTGGCACTGAGTGACAGTCTGGGTAAGAGTGGTCTCGCCAGTGACGGTCAGGGTAGTGGGCTCACCAGTCACCGTGATCGGAGGAGCGCTAGTGATAGGGGCGCTCGAGGTGGCAGGAGAAGAAGTAGTAGCAGGGGCAGACGACGAGGTAGCAGGAGCAGACGACGAGGTAGCAGCCTCAGACGACGAAGTAGCAGGGGCAGACGACGAGGTAGCAGGAGCAGACGACGAGGTAGCAGCCTCAGAAGATGAAGTAGCAGGGGCAGACGACGAAGTAGCAGCCTCAGACGACGAAGTAGCAGGGGCAGGCGACGAGGTAGCAGCCTCAGACGACGAAGTAGCAGGAGCAGACGACGAGGCAGCAGGAGCAGATGACGAAGTCTCAGCAGGCAGCTCGCTGGTGCTAACGTCCTTGGTCTGGGGAACACCGGTCGAGCTGGCGCTGGTAGTGGCAACAGCCGAAGAGGGCGCAGCAGTAGAGACAGCAGAAGTAGCAGGCTCCGAGGTGACCTCGCAAGGAGTGATGATAGTCAAAGTGTGGGTACCAGTGGTAGTGACAGTCACGGTAGGAGTGAGAGTGATAGTCACAGGGCCATCGGTAGGAGCAGTGATAGTCGAGTGGACAGTCGAGGGGTGGCAGGTGTTCTGCTCGCACTGGGTGATGATGTGAGTCAATGTGGTATCAGTGGTAACAGTCAGGGTAGTAGCAGGACCAGTGGCAGTGATGGTGACAGGGCCAGTGGTGATCCAGCTGCTAGTCTGCGCGGGGCTAGTCGAGACGATGGCAGGGCTAGAAGTAGTGTCAGTGCCGGCAGGGCCAGTAGAGGCAGAGCCAGTGCCGGCAGGGCCAGTAGAAACAGAGCCAGTGCCGGCAGGGCCAGTGGAGGCAGAGCCAGTGCCGGCGGGACCAGTGGAGGCAGAGCCAGTGCCGGCGGGACCAGTGGAGGCAGAGCCAGTGCCGGCAGGGCCAGTGGAGACAGAGCCAGTGCCGGCAGGGCCAGTGGAGACAGAGCCAGTGCCGGCAGGGCCAGTGGAGGCAGAGCCAGTGCCAGCGGGGCCAGTAGAGGCAGAGCCAGTGGAAGCAGAGCCAGTGCCAGCGGGGCCGGTGGAGGCAGAGCCAGTGGAGGCAGAGCCAGTGCCAGCGGGGCCGGTGGAGGCAGAGCCAGTAGCCTTGGAGCTAGAAGCAGCGCCAGTAGAGGCAGAGCCAGTAGAAGCAGAGCCAGTGCCAGCGGGGCCGGTGGAGGCAGAGCCAGTGGAGGCAGAGCCAGTGCCGGCAGAGCCAGTAGCCTTGGAGCTAGAGCCAGAGCCGGTAGAGGCAGAACCGGTAGAGGCAGAACCAGTGGCCTTGGTGCTGGAAGCAGAGCTAGAAACAGAAGCGGCAGGGCTCGAAGACTTCACAGAGCTGGAAGCAATGGAAGAAGAAGTCACCTCACAAGGCACAACCATGGTGATGGTGTGAGTACCAGTAACAACGGTAGTAAGAGTGGGAGTGTAGGTGATGGTGCGAGGAGTTCTAGAAGCAGTGACGGTGCTGTAGACAGTGGTGGTGTGGCAGGCACCGTTCTCGCAGGCAGTCACGGTCTGAGTCAAAGTCAGCTCGGAGCTAACGGTGACGGTGATAGGAGGACCAGTGACGGTGAGGTCAGGAGCACTAGTGGTAGCAGGCGACGAAGCAGGAGCGCTAGAGATAGCGGCAGAGCTGCTGGAAGAAGCCGAGCGAGTGGCACTAGAGGTCGAGGCAGTAGCAGGCACCGAAGTGGCGGGGCAGTTGAACCAGGTGGTGCTGCACTCAGTCACATCCCAGAACCAAACATTCTTAGTCCAGCACTTGCTCGACGAAGTGATGCAAGGAGCACCACTGCTCTGGGCACCAGTAGGAGTGGGGACGGTAGAGATGGTGGATGTGGTTGCAGGAGCGCTGCTAGTGACGGCAGGAGCAGACGAGCTAGCACCAGTCGACTTCGGCTGAGTCGAGGAGCTGGCAATAGGAGTGCTGGAAGACGCGTCGGTGTAGTAGTACGAGCAGTAGGTCTTAGTGAAGAACAACCAAGTCTGGGTCTCGCAGTCCGAAGTCAGAATCGTGCTGGCAGGGGGAGCGGCAGTCGTCGAAGGCTTCGCAGTAGTAGTGGCGGCAGCAGACGAGACGACAGCAGTAGAGCTGGCACGAGCCGAGGTCGAGGTAGCAGCAGGAGCAGACGAGGGCGTAGCAGAGGTCTTAGGAGCAGTAGAAGCAGCAACAGACGAAGTAGTAGAAGTAACAGGAATCAGGTAGCAGTCAGTAACATCCCACCACCACTTCTGATAAGTGGTGCAAGAAGTGGAGTAAGTCTTGCTGGTAGGCTTGGGCCAAGTCCAGCCCCAGCTCTTGCTGCACGAGTACTGCCACTCCCAGTCCCAGGTGACGCAGGGAGAGTTGTAAGTCCAAGTGCTAGATTTCTCATCGCAGGATGTGTAGGTACTGGTGAACGAAGTAAGAGTGGCGGTCTTTGTAGGAGTGGGGGTAATGCAGGTCTCGAGGGTATTAGTGCGGCACTCCTTGCCGCAGCAGTGGACGATGTCGTGAGTGAAAGTCTTAGGGGCGCTGATGGTGAGCTTGCAGCCGCCCTTGTTGGGGAAGCGAGGCGAGCCATCACCTTTATAACCACCACCGCCGTAGCCACCACCGCCGTAGTGGGCAGCAGCAGAAACGACGGACACAACGAATGGAAGACTAGCCACGGAAAACTGCATAGCTAGAGATGTGAGTGCGAGTCTGGAGTTCACCACTGCCAGATCCCAATATATATATACCTTCTCCTGCAGTAAAAAATGCGCGCCTGCCGATTTGCTTGCTTGGGTAACACAGAAAAAACTACATATGCACCCCAACCCTGATGCAAACTGCGCTTCAGCTTAGACCGAGGATCATCCTGCATCCTTAACCGAGGTGGTGAAACATGCAGTTTGTGGGCCATAACCCGCTACATTCCCCGATTTAAACCTGAAAACAGATTAAAAAAATCTTAGGTCTAAGGCTTATGACGAGGAAACCATCCAAACTTGGAAAACCTCGCGCTCTTGGCCTTTCAACACCATGTGTTCTTCCTGCATTTCAGCCTTGCCTTGGCGCGCGGCCAAACTTGCATACGCAGATCCTAGTTTGCTGACGCATATGTGTTCTGATGCAGCTGGCGTCCGTGCACTTGCAGATATAGCTGCATTCCGATTTTAGTCCGGAATGTACTTTCTCCGTAAATTCCAAAAAATGGGAACTTTTAATTTTACATAGGCTAGTTTTCCCGTTGTGGTCGCTATTTACTTTTGTCCGAGATCGCATTGGCGAGATGCTGATCGGTATGTGGGGCTACAATTGCCTCGGCTGAACAATAAAGGCTGTAACGTATCGGCCCAACAGTACGGCTGGTTGTCAAGCCCTCTCGATTTGCATGATTGAGTTACTATTCTTCTAAGGTCTAGAAAGCTGTGTCCGTATAGCCACTGCTATGATAGTGGGGGTGGTCGTTGGTGGATTAGTTCGTGCATAATCCCGCAATAGTGTGTCGTCAAAGCTGAGGTTGAAACAAAGGCTATGCGCGTGTATGTATAAGGGTTTGGGTGTATCAGAATCCCTGCGAGACAACGAAGAGGCGTGTCACGTAACGCACGGCCCGATTTACAAAGCAGTGCAGATACATGATAATACAAAAATAGATAGCGGCGATCGGCAGTAACTACTTGGTTGTTGCATTATGAAAGCATTCGCTTCATATGCGCAAACAACTTGACACGGCACTTCCCGTCATTAGCCATGCATGTATATGCCCGATGCCCACGATTTAGGAACGATCGTCGAAACGTCGGGCCGATATACAGGGATACCCCAAATAACGTCTAGATACCTCCTCTAAAACTCACTCGCTAGTGTATATCTTCGCCACTATTTGTAGGTGCCGTATCGGAGCCCCGTTCTAGGTAAGCCATATGCATCAACAGGAGTCTAGACCAGGTGAAAAAATAAAGAGGGGTAGATAGTGGGGAACGTACCCGCTGCACATACATTACTTTCGATGGAATATTCATTTGATATTCAAAATTACTGAAAAGTACAAATCCTTAACAACCACTAGCGGCAATTTCGAACCACAAAACAGGCGGCGGAGAAATCGAAAATAGAAAATTTAGAGTTAAGATCTGGCGCATTCCTAACCCTGTAGTCGATGACAAAGCAGTTTAACCGAAAGTCCAAAAATATAACCGCCCAAAAATAAATAATTCAATTTAAAACCTCTGCGAACAAAAAAATTCCGCATAAATGGGGTGCATGAGAAGTGAGATAGCAACAAAGTAGACCAGGTCCACTATGTAAATAAAATTACAAAATTACACAGATTAAGACATGAGAAATGGGGGTGGGGTATCAGAAACAGAGTCTTGGACAATGCTCAGTATATTTACAGGAGCATGGCACCAAGAGCGAGGGCAGCAAGAGAGCCGCCGACGGCAACAGGAGCAGCAGCGTTAGCAGCAATGACACCAGTGCTGTTGGAGCCGGTAGGAGCCTCAGCAACACCGGTGGACTTGTGACCGACAACAGTGATGGTCTGGCCCTGGACAACAGTGACCAGGGTGGTGACATCGCCGGAAGCAGAAGCAGAAGCAGAGCCGGCAGCGGTGGTTTTGGGCACAACGCCAGAGGAAGAGCCGTTGGCAACAACCGAGGTGGTGCCGGGAGCAACACCAGAGGTGGTGCCAGGAACAGCGGGCACGGTAGCGTTGGTGTAAACAGGGGCGACGCTCTTGGAGCGAGCAGGGCAGTCAGTGACCTCAGGTCCGCACGAGGTGACGGTCTCCAGGTCAGTAGAGGTGACGACGTGGGTAGACTTACCAGCGGGGCAGTCAGTAACCTCGGGGCCGCACGAGGTAACGGTCTCGACGTCGGTAGAGGTGAAGACGGCAGTGGTGTTGGCGGCAGCAGCCACGGCAACAATAGCAGGGATAGCGATGAACTTAGCAGAGACCATTTGGGATATTAAAGAAAGAAAGTCAAAAAAGAGTGACGGGTGAGACACGGTATCTTGGCGGGTACCAGATTCTTTTATAGTATTATTTGCTTCCCCTGCGTTCAGCTGGAATGTAAGTGCGGGCGTGCATGACAGGGGTTGCAGGTCTGGGCCTGAAACAGTAGTTCGATCCATTGCTGGGAATGTTAGAATGTCTATTGTATATAACTACGCGTGAATTTCGCGGTTATGGTCGTTTCTCCTCGCTAAACTTTGTTTCTTTGGCTTAATTCGAGGGAGGTTGCAGTGAAAATTATAAACAGACGCGGAATCATGTAGGTACACGGGTTAGGGTGAAACTCGTTCCTTGTCCTCTTCATACTCGCGATCGAAAGAAAATGCGGGGCGAGGTTGTTTATCAAGAATTGTTGGCACTATGGAGTATTTTTATCAAAAAAAACGTGGAGCTGGGCACTGGGTAACCACTAGTACTGGTTTAACCGGCATTATCCCCCTAGAAGGGATAGAGGTGTGGGATGGAGGTCTAGCGAAAAATAAAAACGTTTACATAGCTAGGTCTCGTTATTTATTGACAAATAAGGTTTTCTTGAAGAGATCCAAGGTGGTTTTGACAACCTGATCCTCTTGCTGCCGCTGTAGGCATCTGGATATGCGGCCGCAGATTCTCATGTGAAACCATCAATACCGGACCTTACCCTGCACATGAGGGACCTTCCACAGTGTGACCTAACCCCATTGTTTCCTGCCTCGCTCATGACCCATCACCACTCCATTGTTTCCTGCAAGTGTGAGTCAAGGGTAACTACGCACTGACTAAGCTGCAGGGTTTTGAGTGCGTTTCGTTGGAAATCAACCCAGCACCCCACATGGCGTGGGGCAAGAATTCCCGTACCTGAGGGTACTCGGAGTATTTTTCCGTCTAATGTGGTAAACCCCATTGATCACCAAATAGCATATGGCAGTCTAAATACTTAATTCCTCATCTGATCCTCTCTCCGACCCATGATGCATATTCCTGTGGCGCAACTATTCAATGCACAGGGAGGGCAAGCATCGCACTATTGATGCATACATCCCCGAACAAGACTCATGCAGGTTATATTGAGAAACAAGGCGGCCGGGATAGGTTACCATCTGTAAGCCAGATTTCATAATCACTTATGCAAGATGCCTGAACAGGTGTGTCGCGAGTGCAAGAGGGGTAACCGGACAGAGGGAAACGAGGTTGTTTTCTGCGATAACTGCAATGATCCGTATCATCAGATGTGCCACTTCCCTACCATCGATCCTATTGTTGTAGAGATCCCCGAGGCGAGGTGGTTTTGTCACAGCTGCTCCGCAAAACAAAAGGACAGTCCGTTGGAAACCGGCAGAACTCCAAGAGACCTTGAACCCGAGGTTCGCATGGCATATTTGTCGACATTGTCACAATCGCAGCTCATTCAATTGATTCGATACGCCGAAACGTTAGACCCTCAGCTTCCGCTATATCCGCCTAATGCCGAGCAGATCGTCGCCAAGCTGCAGAACTCGTGCGATCAGGGTGGCTTGCGGCCGCAGCATCGTCGAAACTATGAGGACCTCGTTTCTGAGGTTGTTTCGGAGTTCCCTGATGGTATCGCACTGAATGATGTGTGGTCTACTGTTGAACGCAAAAAGGGAGCCATTGATGCTGCCTTCAAGCATAGCGCGACTCGCGCACTGCAGAGAACGTTGCGCAAAGGCAGAATCACAAAGCGGGGAGGTCGCTATTATAGCAACAATGACTACCAGCCGTCTTCAGATTTGACTTTGACGCAGCTGCTGAAGGCCGACGACGACCTGATGTTTGGCTACATGCCGCAACGGATTGCCTTGGATAAAGACGAGCGAGGCATTGAGGAGAGCGATGTGTTCAGTCATAAAGTATACAAGCTTGTGTCGTAGATGTTTGTTTGGTATTTTGCTCGGTATTTTGCTGCCGTTTGCCGTTTGGCTCGGGTTTGCTCCTGCCTTCTAACTGTGGACAGACGAACTGTATTTAAGATAAATAGCGAGTGTATGAAA
Source organism: Wickerhamiella spandovensis (assembly GCA_022577695.1). Taxonomy (NCBI): domain Eukaryota; kingdom Fungi; phylum Ascomycota; class Dipodascomycetes; order Dipodascales; family Trichomonascaceae; genus Wickerhamiella; species Wickerhamiella spandovensis. Next base: position 7,594 of record JAKIRT010000018.1, on the reverse strand, counting down.
GTATTTACAGCCGCAAGCGGCTTAGAAGTTCATTTAGACCACAGCTGTGGAGATAGGCGGCATCGTCGCTGCTCTGACTGACGACCTCAAAGCGGTCAGCCAAAGAGCGCACCACCGCCACCGCCTCACTGGCCAAGGCCATTTCGGCAGGCATCATTGCGCGGCTTTTGAGAAGCGTGCAGAGCTGAAGCACAAACGTGGACGCAATCATGCCGATTTGGTGGAGCTGGTCGCTGAGAAACGCAAAAAAGTTGGCGTTCACGGTCTCCATCAGCGAGTGCAACGTCTTGCCCAGCTGCGCGATGTGATGGCACACTTCCTGCAGCGGCGCGTTCCGAAACGCGACTTCAAGGACGTTTCCACCAGGTTCGATGCTGCTCCGAGGCGTGCGCAGAACCTGGTGAAGCTCCACCAAAAAGAAGACGTAAATGTGGATGGCGTCGGCAAATTGGATACCGTGTTCACTGGTCAGGAACCGCCAATCCTCTTCCCAGTCCCGCAGCTCTTTGGTGACTTGCTCATAAGACAGCTGGAAGTTGAAGTAGCGGTAGGCCATGAACTGGACAGCAATTTCGGCAAGAATACACATATCAAACTGACTGCACATGGCTTGGTTCATGACGCCCCGACAAAGAAGAACAGACGCAGAGTCTAGTAGACATTGTCTACCGGTGGTGTTGGACGCAAACAGGTGGGCGTTGGCCAAGTTGTTCCAGAGCCGGCACGTGAGCAACGACTCAACGTCGCCGTATATGGACGCATACTGCGTGAGGTGCTGGATGCCGAGACTGGACACAAACCACGAATCAAAGACAATGTTACCTTGCGAAAGAGTGTCTCCAAAGTTCGCAATAATCGTTACTGCCTGGATAAACTCGATGGGCTGCGAGATCTGTAGCTGCGCATCCCGCAGTTCCTGCTGCACATGCGCAAGTAGCCGAGGCATCACTCGGGCCCGCAGCTCAGTGTGCCCATATCGCAGAGCAACAGCACAGCATGCTGCTACAAGCAAGTTGGACGACGACAGCAGCCGATCAGCAAGTTCGCGAGTGGTGCCGGTGTCCTCAAACTGAACCCAGTGGTTATAGTTTTCCTTAAAGGCGCCAATCAGGAACACGACCTCCTCGAGACTTAGAATACCTCGGCCAATGACGTTCTTGGTCATGTCAACGCCCCTGTTGGCGTTCTTGGCCAAAAGCCCCCGGTACACCTGTGGCATGTACTCGGGAGCAACTAAAGTGTTCATAAAGCTCACGGGTGAGGTCTGGAAGAAGTAGGTCAGTCCCCGTAGGATTGGCTCGGCTCGGACCTGCGGATCCTCGACTCTCGGCTGCATGGCCGTCCCATATACTGACGGCAATTGCATGGGGGGCTCATGGGGACGTTCGTTCCGGTAAGCCGGCGTATAGCCAGCGGGAGTATTTGCAGAAACGGACGAGGTAGCCGAGGAGGGCGTCGAAGGAATACCTGAGTGAGGTATAGCTGCCGGCTGAGAGTACGGAAGATTGGGCAATGACGCCCGCCGGACTCTCTCGGCCGAAAGGGCGGCGGCGTGTTCGGCTGCCCGCTCGGCCTGTTCGGCCTGCTCGGCTACCTGGCGAACCGCTCGCTCGACAGCATCCCGGGACGCTTGTTCGGATGCAGCGGCACTTTCGGCCAATGCAAGCTCCTCTTTTTTTTCTCGACCAATGTCGTCGATGCTGCCAGTGTGAACTTCGATAATACCCAGCATTCGGTCAACTTGCTGCTTGATACGGTTCAAGCTGGTCTCGCTGTCCAGGTCCAATTTTTCTAGGGATGCGGCCGTCGATCTTGTTTGGGGTCGCGGGGCCTGTCCTGCGGTTTTAATGAGCGAGCATTCAATGCTCATCGAGCTGCATCTCTCGCAGGCCAATTGGCCCTCAGGCACATGGCAGCGGGTCTTATAGGTACGGCAGTGTTCGCATGCTTTCGGAATACGACCACGGCCCATTTTCTCAGTTGTTTAACCTCCAAATGTTGGGGAGAATGGCCCGGGGGGAAATGGGTTGATGATATGTGGTGCAGCAGCAGGAGGGTTGCTTGAGTCAGCCGAGGCTCATCCTCCTGCTCTCCTTAACCGAGAATGGTCCGGGAGGGCTGGGGTGGTGCCATAATTATTATTGATTACTGGACATGCCGGCCCTGTTGCCAAGTAAAGGGGGTTCGGGACCCCGGCGGGTGCTGAGGCATTTGGGACTTTGCAGGGATACTGAGGCGGCCCACTGGTGACTTGTGCCCTTGCCCTGATCACTCTGAAAAATGTCCTTGACCAGAACCAGGCCATGGTTATGGCCGTCCTGGCGACAGCGGTCCTGGGCCATCCGGCATTATAGTAAATCCAGCAGAATAGATCTGGACTTTCTACTCAATAATCCAGGCCCTGGCTCCCACTCCCCAGGTCCTATACCTCCAAATGCGCGAGACCTTGATCCCAAACCAGCGTCGGAACCAAAAAACCCAAGCCAGGCTCTTTATGATCTGAGAAAAGCGGTCTCGAATCAGCAGTTTAAGGATGCTGAAACTATTTATACTGGTACTCCGGCCTTGCATGATCACCCGGTGGCTTTGCAGCTAATTATCCGCAGTATATCAATGGCTGGCGACTATACATCTGCCAAGGCAATCCTAGTGCAATCCTTGTCCCGAGTTAATATCGAAACGATTCTCCAGTTCCTGGTCATTTGTTTCCGCAATTCAGAAAATGTCGAGCATTTGGAAGATGTGTTTTGGCGAGCTGTGGCCATCCACACAGATCATGAGAAACTGGCGGCTTTGTCTGGTACTGCGCTGCTTGGATTCCTGGTACTACAAGATTCAGCAAGGGCAGATAAAGTGCGTCGATTTTCTCGAGAAAAGAACCTCCTACGCTCGTCGCGCGTCCTTCAAGCTGCTCTATATGCCCAGCTCATAAGTGGAGAGTTTTTGGAGGCTCTAGAGCTAGGCCACGTCGTACTGGCCCGTGAGCGAGAAACTGCACCTAATAAAGAACTTCGCTTTTTGCAGGATTTGCCCTATCGCTGGGCATTGAGACGTTATGCCCTTAACGGAGACCTGGCGGCGGTCGAGACCATCATGTCGCAACTAAAAGAACTGGACATTGCCATTACCCCGACCACCACTAATATTTTATTGGCATTTTTGCCCGAACAGTATCCTGATATTCCCCTTGAGGAATGGCTCTCACTCTGTCAATCCCGAGAATGGGTTGTTGATTCCGGTTCTCACAAACTACTGGCTCGCGAGTTGGTGAGACGCTATCCCAGCATCTTTGCGAAGCCAGGCTCAAAAGCAGGCTCGAAATCAGCCTCTAAAGCAAGCATCAAGCCCCGAAAAATGCATTCCCCAGCTCTTGTGGTGACTGGAAAACGTGCCAGCGCAGATTTGTCGAATTTATGGTCGCATATTGCTGCGGATCGGCCCCAGCTATGTTTAGGCACTTTGGACGACATGCTTCGAAGAGGTGCTATTCCTCCTTATTACTTTTTCGTCATTGCATTTGGAGCTCTTGCAGCTGCTGATCTTCGACCCGAACTCGACCAACTGATCTCCCGCATGGTATCGGTAGGCTATCCCCGTCATTGCGCCGGTACCGATTTGGCCATGCTTGAAGCCGACATCCGCAAGCTTGTAAGGTCTGAAGAGAAGGCTATGATGCGGCAGGTGGGGCTTCAATTGGTGCACGAGTACCTATCCCAGTATCCCCTTCAACAGCACGACCGCATCCAGCTCACCCGCCTGGGCCGTCTATTTCTTACCTGTGGTCGGCCCGAGGATACTATAAAGGTGGTTGATTCCCTGCGTAGCAGCACCGATAATATGGTCTACACTGGAAGCAATCACGACAGCGTGAGCTTGCAGCTGATTTTGCGCGCTCTTCAAGCCATGAAAGCGCCTGTGCTACCTGTTGTTGAAGCTGTTATTGCCGACAAGGCGGCGATTGTACTAGACTATGGGTTTCGACACACGCTGAGCAGTGTTCTCGATCAAACTGGCGAACCCAAATCATGCTTTAGCCTCATCCACAAGCACAATGCTACTTTAAGCGAGACAATGCGCGGGCTGCATGCTGTTTTCACAAGTAGATGTACATAGAAGTCACATAGTCATTTTGTAGTGTGATTTACGGTATATATTTTGCAGATTCTACGTCAAGACCTGCTTTCGGCGCGCCAAGTGCCGAGTTTTGGGGCGATCTGCACCTGCAGGTCACAAACCAGTTCCTTGCAGGACAATCTGCGGTAAGCATCCTGATTATGAAGATCGAGCAAACTATTAAGGCATTCTCTGGAAATCTATTGAAAGTGACCCACGAATCTGTCACCCTCGGGTGCAGCATGCGGTTTAATCTGTTTCTTCCTGCTGCTCCGACCTCGAATGTGCCATTGCTGTTCTACTTGGCCGGTCTAACATGCACCCCGGACAATGGTGCCGAAAAGGGGTTCCTGACTGCCGAGGCTGCCAAAAAGGGCCTTGCTGTTGTATTTCCCGACACTTCTCCGCGTGGATTGGACATTCCAGGCGATGATGTGGCCTATGACTTTGGTACTGGTGCCGGATTCTATCTCAATGCCACCAAGGAGCCCTGGAGTAAGAATTACCACATGGAGGACTATGTTGTGGATGAACTGTACGAGCTTCTTTTCAAGGAATTTCCGCAACTCAGCAAGAGCAAAGTGGGCATCACTGGCCACTCAATGGGTGGACATGGTGCTTTGACTCTGTTTTTCCGGCACTCTCACAAATTCAAGTCCGTGTCGGCGTTTGCACCAATCTGTAACCCCAGCAAGTGTCCTTGGGGTGAAAAGGCCTTCAACGGCTATCTTGGTCCCGACACCCACAATCAATGGGCTGCGCATGATGCTACTGACCTGGTCACCCAGTACAAAGGCCACACACCTGAGATCTTGATTGATGTTGGCACCAGCGATCAATTTTATAAAGACGGCCAATTGCTTCCTGAGAACTTCATGAAGGCTGTAGAGATCAGTTCGTATGCTGGCAAAGTGAAACTGCGGATGCAGGAGGGCTACGATCACTCGTACTACTTTGTGAGTTCTCTTGCGGCCGATCACGTGGATCATGCTGCCAAGTATCTAGCCGAGTAAATAATATTGTACCTTTTGGATGCTGGTCTTTGTTGGTGTCTACATATTTGTTGATGTCTCCATATTCTAGCTTGTGATCTACTGTAATCTAATTAGCGTGCATAGCCAGTTTCCACAATCATGCCCATACCTTGCAAAGTAACCCAATTTACCAAAACGCAATTGTCAATTTACCAAATGCAACTATCAGAATCTCACATCTTCAAATTGGTCTCTCGACTTTAAACGCACCTATATGGTTTACATGGCGAATAGACAAAGCGCGAACAAAGCATAAATGACCCCCTCAGATGAGAATGGATAAGCGCATGACAAGTGCCCCTCCACCAGATTGAGTCTCTACCGAATTATTTGCGCACGAGAGTAATCCCAAATTATCCTAAGTTGTTAAAAAATCCCCCAGTCATGCCCGAAGTGTCTGGGCTGGAGCCTGCAGCTTCCCCCGAGGCCCCTACCCTAGACACTAAAATCAGGTCACTGCTTTAGTAACTTGTCATTGGCCCAATGCAGAACCGTGTGCTCGAGTACCAGAAGCTCTACCAGTCCAAGAAGTCGGTCCCTCTGTGGATGCGCAGCCCCCGCTCCAAGCTGATTGTCTACCCTTTCTACGTGCTGTTCTCGCTGACCTGCGTCGCCGCCCCCGTCTACTACGGTGGCCGTGCTATTCTGGGCAAGAAGTACGACTAAACTTGCTCTCCAACCAAGCTAGTTGCGTATTATTTTAAGGATCCAGTTACGATTGCATTTGGTTGCATACAGTCTCTTTTCCACGTCTATAGTTAGAATAGGTTATGCCTGACAGTGCCTGGCTGGACCTCCTTGAGGTCTTCCAAGTCTTTCCCAGTCTTTCCCAGTCTTTCACGAAAGCCTTTCAGTCAAGGATGCATTTTGCTCTTTGTTTAAAGACATTTCGGGGGTCAAAAGTGGCCCGACGGTCTAAGAGAATGCGATTTAAGTAACATTATCGTTCCTATAGAATCCTAATATCAACTAAAGACTCTGTGCTTGCACGTACGCAATACATGAGCCTCATGCGAGGAAAATTGATGCAGACATCGTCAAAATGTTCCTAAACGGGCGCTAGTTGCCGGCATGGTAGCCGCTAGCACCCTGCGAAGGTTGGTAGGAGGGGGCCGGATAGTTGGTGTGATCAGCCTCGGGAATGTATCCCTGCTGGGGTGGGTAGTATGGCTGTGCTTGCTGGCTGGGATAGTCCGGCTGATGAGAGGGTTCCTGGTACTGCTGCTCTGGATCAACCTTTTGGAAGGGGTTCGGGTACAGGTTATTGTGGTGTCCCTTAAGAGTGTTTCTTGCTGGCCAAAGATCATAGGCAATATTCAAGGTGTAGAAAGGGTAGATGAAGGAAATACACCATTCCAGCACCGCCGCAGCATTGACGGTACGATCATGACGGCCGCAAACGCCAAAGGCAATCGCCAGGCCCAACTCGGTGAGGAACCATAAGGCCTTGAACCGGACCGAGAATGCAAGCCGCTTATAGTCGGGGTAGTTTTGGTCCAAGTAAAAGTATTCGTAGATGGACGCCAAGCTGGAAGCACCCACAAACACAATAAACACAACCAACATGGCAGTGTGAGGGTCTGGGAAGACATGGGTGTTGAAAATTGATACAAACAAAATACCCAGCTCACCAATAATGGCCAGAGCCAAGGCAAGATACGACGAGATCTTCTCTCGTCTTCTCATATTGGGCCGCAGCCGTCCGTTATGACGCAATAGGCGTTCGGAAGCCAAGCCTAGCACGAAAAACAGACCCTGGCTGGCCGAGCCGGCAATGAAGATACCTTGCAGATTTGTTGCCGAGATGTCGGAAATATAAAGAATATGCTTTGAGTCGCCATTGCGCACAAACCAGTAGATGGGATGGCCTTGCACGGACCAGCATACTAGCAGGGCAATGAGCATTGCCCACCAGCAAATTGCGGAAATGACTGGTAACCACCAGTGATGGATGATCTTTAGCATGTTTCAGAGAGGCTTTTTAAGGACGGCACACTAACGAGCACGGTCGAATTTTGCCGGGGAGTTGCAACGGCCTAAGTTCACAGGAAGAAAAGTGGCACTTGGGAACGTTGGAAATTGCGCGGAAGCTGGCAACCTCGTGCATGAGTTCTGCGCATTATTTCCCTGCCTTACCCTGAAAATCCGCCTGGTTGCTATGCAAAGCCCACACGACACAGCCTCCATTTTTGCTGTACTTTTGCGCACGCCGACTCAGAATTCGTAGCTGACGCTGTGGTATATTTATTTTTCAAGTTCTACTATTTCTACTTTTAACAAATGGCCTCGAAAAATTTTCCAGGGCAGTAGCCGAAACAGCCCTCCCTGGCCATCCTGCTCGTTGGAATGTTTATTTGGGTGCGCCCTCGAACCGTTTTCCCAATTAGGGGGGGGGGGGGGGGGGGGGGGGGGGGGGGGGGGGGGGGGGGGGGGGGGGGGGGGGGGGG